>CM075738.1:4401284-4495076 GCA_037974335.1 Prionace glauca
ACCGTTGGGCGGCACGGTAGCACAGTGGGTTAGCACTGCTGCTTCACGGGACCTGGGTTCGATTCCCGGCTCGGGTCACTGTCTGTGTGGAGTTTGCACATTCTCCTCGTGTCTGCGTGGGTTTCCTCCCACAGTCCAAAGATGTGCGGGTTAGCTTGATTGGCCGTGCTAAGAAATTGCCCCTTAGTGTCCAGGGATGTGTAGGTTAGAGGGATCAGTGGGTGTAATATGTAGGGATATGGTGGTAGGGCCTGGGTGGGATTGTGTTCGGTGCAGACTCGATGGGCTGAATGGCCTCTTTCTGCATTGTAAGGTTCTATGATTCTATGATAAATCCCCGCCCGAGGTCAACAGATCATTCCATGGTCTGCAACTCGCCCGCTCCGACAAACAGGACGGTAACATCCCAGCCTTTATAAATCCTTGTTCCTGTTAATAAATACTACTTTAGTTACCCCAGTTGGTGGTCATCATTCTCTCCAGGGTATTTCAGTTCCTTACCCGTTACAGTGCAGAAGTTTCACTCTCAGACCTTTGTAAACAATAGCAGAGGATGCTCCAACGAGACCGAAGGGATGTTTTAATTGCTGTATATCTCTACGACTACGCGAGGGATCTGGAATCCACGTTTGCCTTCCGCAGGATGGGCTCAATATCTAGCGCCAGTCACAAGGTGTGAATCGCAGGGGCAAGATTGCGACTTCCAGTTTTTGCCCCATCACTGCTGCCAGTGAGAAGGGAGAATTTGGCGCTCAGTGGGAATTGCTTGGGAAGGGTTCTTGCACAAGTGGAGAAATGTCTGATTATTGAGTGCTGAGCCAGAATGAAATGGGAAGGTTGTAGATAGAACATAGAACATAGAACATTACAGCACAAACAGGCCCTTCGGCCCTCGAGTTGCGCCAATCACATCAACCCCACCAATCTATAGACCTATCTATAACCCCCAATCCCATTAAACCCCATATACTCATCCAGAAGTCTTTTAAAAGACCCCAGCGAGTTCGCCTCCACCACCGATGACGGCAGCCGATTCCATTCACTCACCACCCTCTGAGTGAAAAAGCTCTTAGAGTTATTGGGAGGTGCCTGAAGGGCAGGTGTAAGGAAATGGATAGCGGGCACCTTGGGTGCCCTGGTCAAGTCAATGGATCTATTTTCAGTGAGCTTCTCCCATGAAGGTTCGATCGTCACCCCATCCATTTTTGTAATTCTCGGAAGGTTGCCCTGATTTACTTGGGGAATTTGTGCTCTCATTGCTATACCAATTTTGCTACCCAATTCTCCCACCTTTGTCTGTCCAGTCCAGCCACTCCAGTAGAGAGATGTTGAAAATTAGAACAGAAAAATCACAGACAGAATAATGGAATTGTCAAACAATGTAGCACATGGAAACCTTAAGAAACTACGAAAGGTTGTGAATGTAGCCCAATCCATCACTCAAACCAGCCTCCCATCCATTGACTCTGTCTACACTTCCCGCTGCCTCGGCAAAGCAGCCAGAATAATTAAGGACCCCACGCACCCCGGACATTCTCTCTTCCACCTTCTTCCATTGGGAAGAAGATACAAAAGTCTGAGGTCCCGTACCGACCGACTCAAGAACAGCTTCTTCCCTGTTGCTGTCAGACATTTGAATGGACCCACCTCGCATTAAGTTGATCTTTCTCTGCACCCTAGCTATGACCGTGACACTACATTCTGCACTCTCTCCTTTCCTTCTCTGTGAAAGGTATGCTTTGTCTAGAAATAGTGCACGAGAAACAATAATTTTCACTTCATCCCAAGTACATCCGACAAAAATAAATCCAATCCTTACCTTCTCCCCTATATACTCTATGAACAGTATGCTTTGTCCGTATATCACGCAAGAAACAATATTTTTCATGTATCCTAGTACGTGACAATAATAAATCAAATATTAAATTGATCTTTCTCTGTACCCTGGCTGTGACTGTAACATTACATTCTGCTTTTCCTTCTCTGTGAACAGTATGCTTTGTAATGGCAAGCAAGAAACAATACTTCTTACTATTTACTGTATCCCATACTGTATATTAACACATGCAACAATAATAAATCAAATCGAATGGAAGTAGGCAGTTCATCTCACCATGCTTTTATCCTTTCTGTCTCCACTCCCCTGCTCTTTCTGCATAGCAATGCAGTTTTTAATCCAGTTCCCTTTCACAAGCTGCGATCGATTCTGCTTCAGCCTGAGCTGAGCCCTCAGATTGTAACCACTTGCTCTGTAAATAAAAATTCTCCTCTTCCTCCCCTCTTCTACTTTTGTTCATTTTCTTCTATTGAAAACCTTTGGTGGCTCAATCTTCTGCCACTAAAACAATAGTCTGTCCCTCATGAATCTGTCAAACCTCTTTGATCATCTCCGTTAAATCTCCCCTTACCCTACTGCGCGGTCAATTGCGGTGTCTGTAGCTCCTTCACATCACTGAAGTCCCTGGATGCAGTCTGCTAAATCCCTTCTGAACTTGCTAAGTTGATTTCACATCTATCATCCAGCCTTAGAGAGAGAGAGAGAGAATCCTCCAGTGCTGAAAGAGGCCATTCGGCCCATCGAGTCTGCACCGATCACATAGATCATAGAACATAGAACATTACAGCGCAGAACAGGCCCTTCGGCCCACGATGTTGCGCCGACCAGTTACAAAACAATGACCCACTAGCCTAAACCAATCCCTTTTCGTCCATAAACCTATCCACAGATCTCTTAAACGCCCCCAAACTAGGCACATTTACAACTGCAGCAGGCAGGGCATTCCAATCCCTCACCACCCTCTGGGTAAAGAACCTACCCCTGACATCAGTCCTATAACTACCCCCCCTTAATTTAAAGTCGTGCCCCCTCGTGCTAGCTTTCTCCATCCTAGGAAAAAGGCTATCACTATCCATCCTATCTAAACCTCTAATCATCTTATATGTTTCAATAAGATCCCCTCTTAGCCGCCTTCTTTCCAGCGAAAACAACCCCAAATCTCTCAGTCTCTCCTCATAGGATCTCCCCTCCATACCAGGCAACATCCTGGTAAACCTCCTCTGCACCCTCTCCAAAGCCTCCACATCCTTCCTGTAATGTGGGGACCAGAACTGCACACAAAACTCCAAGTGCGGCCGCACCAGAGATGTGTACAGTTGCAACATGACGCTGCGACTCCTAAATTCAATCCCCCTACCAATAAATGCCAAGACACCGTATGCCTTCTTAACAACCTTATCTACTTGATTCCCAACTTTCAGGGATCTATGTACACATACACCTAGATCCCTCTGCTCCTCCACACTATTCAAAGTCCTCCCGTTAGCCCTATACTCAACACATCTGTTATTCCTACCGAAATGAATTACCTCACACTTCTCCACATTAAATGTGGATCACAATCCCACCCAGACCCTATCCCTATAACGTTTACCCCAGCTAATCCCCCTGACACTAGGGTCAATTTAGCACAACCAATCCACCTCAACCGCACATCTTTGGGAGGAAACCGGAGCACCGGGAGGAAACCCACGCAGACACGGGGAGAATGTGCAAACTCCGCACAGACAGTGACCCGAGCTGTGTCACAGAATTGGATCAATACAGAGCCTGGGGTTGGGGAGTTCCAAGATCTCTTTCCGACCTTTGGAAAGAATAGCAGAGGATGCTCCAACGAGACCGAAGGGATGTTTTAATTGCTGTATATCTCTACGACTATGCGAGGGATCTGGAATCCACGTTTGCCTTCCGCAGGATGGGCTCAATATCTAGCGCCAGTCACAAGTTGTGAATCTCACGGGCAAGATTGCGACTTCCAGTTTTTGCCCCATCACTGCTGCCAGTGAGAAGGGAGAATTTGGCGCTCAGTGGGAATTGCTTGGGAAGGGTTCTTGCACAAGTGGAGAAATGTCTGATTATTGAGTGCCGAGCCAGAATGAAATGGGAAGGTTGTAGATGCAGCTCTTAGAGTTACTGGGAGGTGCCTGAAGGGCAGGTGTAAGGAAATGGATAGCGGGCACCTTGGGTGCCCTGGTCAAGTCAATGGATCTATTTTCAGTGAGCTTCTCCCATGAAGGTTCGATCGTCACCCCATCCATTTTTGTAATTCTCGGAAGGTTGCCCTGATTTACTTGGGGGATTCGTGCTCTCATTGCTATACCCCTGTCTAGCTGCATGGCACTGTTGTGTGGGACTCGCAAATCTACCGCAACAAAGTTCAGTTGGGCTGATGTCCGGGGGGGGGGGATACTGACAAAGGGGGCAGTGTGGAAGGAGGGTGAGTGCTCACCATGACAGGCAGAGGGGCAAGGAGGCGGGTGAAGTAGATGAACAATGAGAGGGGAGGGAAGTTGGACAAGGTCGTGTGAAAAACTCACACACAAGGGGGAATCAAAGAGATATCACATTTACTGGAAGGAGATGAATGAAGATGCCAGATGTGGTGGGCAGAGGTGCAAGTGGGGCGTAGGCTCAGAGTGAGGGGGGTTGAATTGAGGTCAGTGGCTTGTTGACACTCTGCACAGTCAGTGAAGAGAGCTGGGCTTAAGAGGGTGATTAATGCGCTGGACTGGGGTTCAAAGAGGGCGAATGAGTCGCCAGCCCGCTGGGTGACGTAGAGGGTAATTGGCCCGCGATGCCGTCATTCTGGTCAGCAAGAATGGTGCCACCCATCAGCACGCCATCTGAAAAGTGGAGAATCTCCCGTTTGTCCACTTCACCATTCTGCCCCAGTCATCAGAACCTGAGTTAACAGGAAGAGGAGTGGACCATTCAGTCCCTCAAGCCTGCCCCACTATTCAGTCTGACCATTTCACCTTCCTGTCCAAACCCTGATTCACCTGTCTATTCCAGCCTGACATGCTCGACATCTTTTATCCTCCACACCAACCATAACATTCCTGACTTTCGCTTCATTGCAAGCTTTGAAACTGCCCTTTAAACCTGTTGCCAAGGTACTAACGGACATCAGGAAGTACAATGGACTCGATGGGCCGAAGGGCCTGTTTCTGCACTGTAGGGTTCTATCTACAATGGCCATGCAGTCATTCCCAGGACAGCAATGTGTAGCTGTGTCTGACAAGCAGCTGTTCAGTGCTCCTGTCTGTTCTCTCTCAGGCCCTTCTGTACCCACACTGCTGCTGTCCTTCAATTTTGCTAACAAGTCTATTTCGCGGTACTTTATCAAGCAGCTTCTAGATCTATTATGTGATACTTCATTAAAAAATGGGCCATTAGTCGCAGCGACTTGGCAGTCAGCTCACTGAGCCCAGCATTTCTCCACTTCCCTAATGTTCCAAAGCCTCTCTGCTGCTTTCAGCCAGACGTGACTTCTTAAAGGATGCACATTACTCTTGTTTGATACGTGATTTGTACTGCTAAACTATTAGGAATAGAGGAAGAAGAGTAAGCCCTTAAGTCTGTGCACTGGGCCCTAGCTGCTCTGTACCTCCAACTCCACATTTGAATATTCTTTATTGTTACCAAGAAAAAAACACATTCTCCTCAAGGCTTGAAAAGTTCAGCATCCACACTCCGATCAGATTTCCACAACTGTCCCCATGAAGAACTTTCCTGATTTGGTTCCAAATTGTGAGTGGAGATTTGAACTGCTGCTTCACAGCTCCAGGGTCCTGGGTTCGATTCCCGGCTCGGGGGTCACTGCCTGTGTGGAGTTTGCACATTCTCCTCGTGTCTGCGTGGGTTTTCTCCGGGTGCTCCGGTTTCCTCCCACAGTCCAAAGATGTGCGGGTTAGGTTCATTGGCTATGCTAAAATTGCACCTTAGTGTCCTGGGATGTGTAGGTTAGAGGGATGAGCAGGTAAATGTGTAGGGATATGGGGATAGGGTCTGGGTGGGATTGTGTTCGGTGCAGACTCGATGGGCCGAAGGGCCTGTTTCTGCACTGTAGGGTTCTATGTTCTATGTTCAAAGTGACTCACCCAGTACCGGGTGGAGGTGACCTCAGTATTTTACTCTTGAATAAACTTGCTACCCTAAGCGGGATACCACGGTGGCACAGCGGGTTAGCACTGCTGCTTCACAGCTCCAGGGTCCTGGGTTCGATTCCCGGCTCGGGTCACTGTCTGTGTGGAGTTTGCACATTCTCCTCGTGTCTGCGTGGGTTTCCTCCGGGTGCTCCGGTTTCCTCCCACAGTCCAAAGATGTGCGGGTTAGGTTGATTGGCCGTGTTAAGAAATTGCCCCTTAGTGTCCAGGGATGTGTAGGTTAGAGGGATTAGTGGGTATAATATGGGGGATATGGGGATAGGGTCTGGGTGGGATTGTGCTCGGTGCAGACTCGATGGGCCGAAGGGCCTCTTTCTGCACTGTAGGGTTCTATGATTGATTCTGCCATTCCCCGTTTCAGCATTTTCACCATAATTTGTAATGATAAAAATCGGAATCCATGAGGACCCGACAATTTAATAGCATAAAAATTCCTATAGCAGGAGGCACTAAGAACTGAGTCATAACCAAGATCCAGCAGAGGACGTCAGTGCTTGAATAAGAACTTCAAGTCACCAGGATAGGGCTGTGACTCTCAATAAAGTAAAGTTTATTTATTAGAACATAGAACATTACAGCACAAACAGGCCCTTCGGCCCTCGAGTTGCGCCGATCGCATCAACCCCACCAATCTATAGACCGATCTATAACCCCCAATCCCATTAAACCCCATATACTCATCCAGAAGTCTTTTAAAAGACCCCAGCGAGTTCGCCTCCACCACCGATGACGGCAGCCGATTCCATTCACTCACCACCCTCTGAGTGAAAAACTTACCCCTAACATCACCTCTGTACTTCCCTCCCCGCACCTTAAATCTGTGTCCTCTCGTAGCGACCATTTCAACCCGGGGAAATAGCCTCTGAGAGTCCACCCTATCTATTCCTCTCAACATTTTATAAACTTCTATCAGGTCGCCTCTCAACCTTCGCCTCTCTCGGGAAAAGAGTCCCAGCTCCCTCAACCTATCTTCATAAGGCATGCCTCCTAGTCCAGGCAACATCCTTGTAAATCTCCTCTGTACCCTTTCAATAGCTTCTACGTCTTTCCTATAGTGAGGCGACCAGAACTGCGCACAGTACTCCAAATGAGGCCTGACGAGGGTCCTGTAAAGTTGCAGCATTACCTCCCGACTCCTAAACTCAGTCCCTCGATTAATGAAGGCCAGTACACCATATGCCTTCTTGACCACCTCCTCCACCTGTGAGGCCGATTTAAGAGTCCTGTGGACCCGGACCCCGAGATCCTTCTGCTCTTCAACGCTACTAAGACTCCTGCCCTTGATAGTGTACTCGTTCATCCCGTTGGTTCTGCCGAAATGGACGACTACACATTTATCCGCGTTGAAGTCCATCTGCCAACGCGGATAAAGTAAGCCTACTATGATATTAGTGTCACAGTAGGCTTACCTTAACACTGCAATGAAGTTACAGTGAAAATCCCCTAGTTGCCACACTCCAGCGCCTGTTCGGGTTACACTGAGGGAGAATTTAGCACGGCCCAATCCACCTAACCAACACGTCTCTCGGACTGTGGGAGGAAACCGGAGTGACCTGGAGGAAACCCATGCAGATACGGGGAGAATGTGCAGACTCCACACAAACAGTGACCCAAGAGGGGTCACAGCTCCAGGGTCCTGGGTTCGATTCCCGGCTCGGGTCACTGCCTGTGTGGAGTTTGCACATTCTCCTCGTGTCTGCGTGGGTTTTCTCAGGGACGTAGCTTTAAATTGAGGGGTGGTAATTATCGGACCGATGTCAGAGGTAGGTTCTTTACTCAGAGGGTAGTAAGGGCGTGGAATGCCCTGCCTGCAGCAGTTGTGGACTCGCCAACTTTAAGGGCGTTCAAATGGTCAGTGGATAGGCATATGGATAACATTGGAATAGTTTAGGTTAGAGGGTCATTAGATCGGTTCCACTGGTCGGCGCAACATCGAGGGCCGAAGGGCCTGTAATGTTCTATGTTCTAAGCTGGGAATCGAACCCGGGTCCTTGGCACTGAGAAGCAGCAGTGCTAACCACTGGGTACCCTTAATTGTACATGTACCCACGATTGTCGTATTCATTATTGGATTTCCCCCCACCCTCCCGGACCCTGTGAGTTTAGGTGGGCTCTCCACTGAATCCACTTTTATTCACTGAGATTCACTCTGGTTTTTAACGGATTCCTTTGGGAATCAGCAAAGGAGAGAGAACATCTCCCCTTCCCTCAGTCCAAGCTCTGACACCAGTGCTGTTGAAGTCTTCAAGAGCAGCCCGGTGTAATAACAGCGATTAGCACTGCTGCCTCACAGCGCCAGGAACTCGGGTACAATTCCAGCCCCATTCTCCCCGTGTCTGCGTGGGTTTCCTCCAGACGCTCCACTTTCCTACATTCCAAAGCATGCTGGTTGGATGGATTGGCCATGTTAAATTGCCCCTTAGTGTCGGGGGGGGGAGGTTAACAGGGTAAATACTTGAAGTTAAGGTGGGTTGTTAGTACGGGCTAAATGGGTCAAATGGCCTCCTTCTGCACTGCAGGGATTCTTGTATCCTGAAGTTTATTTATTAGTGTCACAAGTCGGCTGACATTAACACGGCAATAAAGTTAGTGTGAAAATCCACTCGTCGCCACTCTCCGGCGCCTGTTCAAGGTACGTTTTAGCATCGCCAGTGTACCAAATCAGCACACTTTTGGACTGTGGGAGGAAACTGGAGCACCCGGTGGAAACCCACGCAGACACAGGGAGAACGTGCAAACTCCACACAGACAGTGACCCGAGCCGGGAATCGAACCTGGGTCCCTGGCGCTGTGAGGCAGCCGTGCTAACCACCGTGCCACTGTGACCCTATCTGGGAACTCACTGTGTTCAAGCCATTTCTCTTCAGCCCTTCTGGTGGTGGTTCCCTTTAAAGTTTAGGAACTCTTGAAAGTTTAGGGATATTTTATCCGGTAATCTTTTGAAAAACTCACCTTTGGAAATCCGAACATTTTTTTGCCTAATCTTCATGTTAGAAGACTTTTGAAATGACCACACCAGAGCTCGTACAGGGCAGTGATTACAATTTCTACATTAAAGTGCTACGCTCTTGGAATTCAGGCTGCATCAACAGATCATTCTTGTACATTTCAATGATCATAGAATCCTACAATCCTACAGTGCAGAAACAGGCCCTTCGGCCCATCGAGTCTGCACCGAACACAATCCCACCCAGACCCTATCCCCATATCCCTACACATTTACCTGCTAATCCCTCTAACCTACACATCCCAGGACACTAAGGGGCAATTTTAGCATAGCCAATCAACCTAACCCGCACATCTTTGGACTGTGGGAGGAAACCGGAGCACCCGGAGAAAACCCACGCAGACACGAGGAGAATGTGCAAACTCCACACAGGCAGTGACCCGAGCCGGGAATCGAACCCAGGACCCTGGAGCTGTGAAGCAGCAGTGCTAACCCACTGTGCTACCGTGATCGCAGGATGAATATTCAGTGTTATTAACTGAAATCGCTCATTCCACTGACCCCCCACAGAAAAGGTTAATATACCAGCAGGAAGTACAATTTCAGACTTCAACGCGAATAAATGTGTAGTCGTCCATTTCGGCAGAACCAACGGGATGAACGAGTACACTATTAAGGGCAGGGGTCTTAGTAGCGTTGAAGAGCAGAAGGATCTCGGGGTCCGGGTTCACAGGACTCTTAAATCGGCCTCGCAGGTGGAGGAGGTGGTCAAGAAGGCGTATGGTGTACTGGCCTTCATTAATCGAGGGATTGAGTTTAGGAGTCGGGAGGTAATGCTGCAACTTTACAGGACCCTCGTCAGGCCTCATTTGGAGTACTGTGCGCAGTTCTGGTCGCCTCACTATAGGAAAGACGTAGAAGCTATTGAAAGGATGCAGAGGAGATTTACAAGGATGTTGCCTGGACTGGGAGGCATGCCTTATGAAGATAGGTTGAGGGAGGTGGCACTCTTTTCCCTGGAGAGGCGAAGGTTGAGAGGCGACCTGATAGAAGTTTATAAAATGTTGAGAGGAATAGATAGGGTGGACTCTCAGAGGCTATTTCCCCGGGTTGAAATGGTCGCTACGAGAGGACACAGATTTAAGGTGCGGGGAGGGAAGTACAGAGGTGATGTTAGGGGTAAGTTTTTCACTCAGAGGGTGGTGAGTGAATGGAATCGGCTGCCATCGTCGGTGGTGGAGGCGAACTCGCTGGGGTCTTTTAAAAGACTTCTGGATGAGTATATGGGGTTTAATGGGATTGGGGGTTATAGATAGGTCTATAGATTGGTGGGGTTGATGCGATCGGCGCAACTCGAGGGCCGAAGGGCCTGTTTGTGCTGTAATGTTCTATGTCTATGTCTTATCCAGTCAAACGGCTGAAGTGTTTGCAATTACAAAGAACAACACAGCACGGGAAACAGGGCCTTCAGCCCAACGAGCCATTTTAACATTGTGATTTCCCTCTTCTACCCATGACCTTTGTCTACACCTACACAAGAAATAGGGGCAGGAGTGGGCCATCTCGCCCTTCGAGCCTGCCCCGCCATTCAATAAGATCATGGCTGATCTGAAGTGGATCAGTTCCACTTTCCCGCTTTCTTCCCCTAACCCTTAATTCCCTTGTCTATCGGAAACCTATCTACCCGTGACTTAAATATATTCAGCGAGGTAGTAGCCTCCACCACTTCAACGGGCAGAGAATTCCAGAGATTCACCACTCTTTGAGTGAAGAAGTTCATAGAACATAGAACATTACAGCGCAGAACAGGCCCTTCGGCCCACGATGTTGCGCCGACCAGTTACAAAAACAATGACCCACTAACCTAAACCAATCCCTTTTTGTCCATAAACCTATCCACGGATCTCTTAAACGCCCCAAAACTAGGCGCATTTACAACTGCAGCAGGCAGGGCATTCCAGTCCCTCACCACCCTCTGGGTAAAGAACCTACCCCTGACATCCGTCCTATAACTACCACCCCTTAACTTAAAGCCATGCCCCCTCGTGCTAGATTTCTCCATCAGAGGAAAAAGGCTATTACTATCCACCCTATCTAAACCTCTAATCATCTTATATGTTTCAATAAGATCCCCTCTTAGCCTCCTTCTCAACTCTGATCTAAACTGTCCCCCTCCTTATCTTGAGTCTCTGTCATCTAGTCCTGCTGTCCCTTCTAAGCGGGAAGAATCTCTCTCCCTCTACCCTATCCATCCCCTTCATTATCTTATACATCTCCCCTCAGCCTTTGAAACTCCAACGAGTACAGACCCAGTCTTTTCAATCTCTACTGGGGAAGATTGAGGGGAGACTAACTTAGGGACAATTTGTTACACCAATCAGCCTAAGAGCGTGTTTTTGGGGTTTGGGAGGAAACCGGAGCACCCGGAGAAAACCCATGCAAGCACGGGGAGAATGTGCAAACTCCCACAGACACCGGCCCAAATCCATGTGTCTGCACAGCAATCAGTGATAGACACTGAGCTGTCGTGTTGCCAGATTAGATGGGAATGGAGTATGAGCAGTCAGTGCTAACCCTGAAACAAGCTCCTTGTCCAGAGGGGACAGGAATTCTGCTATCCAGGCCCCAGCCTGATTGTCCAATCAGGAATCTCCAGCCGTGCAGCAGCAGTGATGTCAGCAAGTCCAGGCAACCAATGAAAATGAAGCATTCACACGCACAACAAACCAGGAAGTTCAAAACATTGAAATAAAGGTGATAGTTTTTCAATGTTTCAATAGCAAAAATATATGTAATTGTCGGAAGATAGAGCCCAAAACAAATGTTTAAAAAATATACTTTTACGAATGGTAAAATTCATTTTTCAAGGTCGGGTAGGTTGTTTGACAGTAACTGTTACAAACACAAGTATACGTCATCCCCCAAGTTGTAAGGTTTTTACGTTGACCCTGTGTAAGTGGCAAGGCGCAGTGGGGGGGGGGGGTGGCACGCATTGCTGCCACAGTGCCAGGGACCCGGATTTGATTCCCGGCTTGGATCACTGTCCGTGTGGAGTTTGCACCGTCTCCGCGTGGGTTTCCTTCAGGTGCCCTGGTTTATATTATCAAATAAATCGGTTGGACTAAAACCTGGTGTTGTCAGACTTTTTACTGTGCTCCTCCCACAGTCCAAAGTTATGCAGGTTAAATGGACTGACCAAGCTCAATCGTGGGACTATAGAGATAGGGCAGGGGCTTGGTGGCTAAGATGTTCTTCTGAAGGGTTGGCCTAGACTCGATGGGTTGAATGGCTCCGTTCTGCACATGATGTGGAGATGCTGGTGTTGGACTGGGGTAAGCACAGTAAGTAGTCTCACAACACCAGGTTAAAGTCCAACAGGTTTATTTGGTAGCACGAGCTTTTGGAGCACTGCCTCTTCATTGTTGCCCCTGATGAAGGGGGCAATGTTCCGAAAGCTCGTGCTACCAAATAAACCTGTTGGACTTTAACCTGGTGTGGTGAAATGACTTCCTAATGCCAACGTCGGGATTCTATGGTGTGCAAGCTCTCGTCAGAAAGAATCATAGAAACCCTACAGAAAGAGGCCGTTCAGCCCATTGAGTCTGCACCAACCACAATCCCACCCAGGCCCTACCCCTGTATGCCTTCATATTTACCCACTCATACCTCTAACCTACGCATCTGGGACTGGGTCTGTACTCACTGGAGTTTAGAAGGATGAGGGGGGATCTTATAGAGACGTATAAGATAATGAAAGGGATGGATAGAACATATAACATAACAGAACATAGAACATAGAACATAACAGCGCAGAACAGGCCCTTCGGCCCACGATGTTGCGCCGACCAGTTACAAAACAATGACCCACTAGCCTAAACCAATCCCTTTTCATCCATAAACCTATCTACAGATCTCTTAAACGCCCCCAAACTAGGAGCATTTACAACTGCAGCTGGCAGGGCATTCCAGTCCCTCACCACCCTCTGGGTAAAGAACCTACCCCTGACATCTGTCCTATAACTACCCCCCCTTAATTTAAAATCGTGCCCCCTCGTGCTAGTTTTCTCCATCCGAGGAAAAAGGCTATCACTGTCCACCCTATCTAAACCTCTAATCATCTTATATGTATCAATAAGATCCCCTCTTAGCCGCCTTCTTTCCAACGAAAACAACCCCAAATCCCTCAGTCTCTCCTCATAGGATCTCCCCTCCATACCAGGCAACATCCTGGTAAACCTCCTCTGCACCTTCTCCAAAGCCTCTACATCCTTCCTGTAGTGTGGGGACCAGAACTGCACACAGTACTCCAAGTGCGGCCGTACCAGAGTTGTGTACAGTTGCATCATGACGCTGCGACTCTTAAATTCAATCCCCCTACCAATAAATGCCAAGACACTGTACGCCTTCTTAACAACCTTATCTACTTGATTCCCAACTTTCAGGGATCTATGTACACATACACCTAGATCCCTCTGTTCATCCACACTATTCAAAGTCCTCCCATTAGCCCTATACTCGACACATCTGTTGCTCCTACCCAAGTGAATTACCTCACACTTCTCCGCATTAAATTCCATCCGCCACCTCTCGGCCCAGCTCTGCAACCTATCTAAGTCTCCCTGCAGACGATGACACCCTTCCTCACAATCTACCACACCTCCTACTTTGGTGTCATCAGCAAATTTACTAATCCACCCAACTATACCCTCATCCAGATCATTAATAAAAATTACAAACAGCAGTGGCCCCAAAACAGATCCCTGAGGCACACCACTCGTAACCGAACTCCATGATGAATATTTACCATCAACCGCCACCCTCTGCCTCCTATCCGCTAGCCAATTCCTGATCCAATTCCCTAGATCACCCCCAATCCCATACATCTGCATTTTCTGCAGAAGCCTACCATGGTGAACCTTATCAAACGCCTTGCTAAAATCCATATACACCACATCAACTGCCTTACCCCCATCCACCTCTTTGGTCACCTTAACAAAAAACTCAATAAGGTTAGTAAGGCATGACCTACCCGCTACAAAACCATGTTATGTTATGTACAAAAGAGGTAGAGAGATTCTTCCTGCTCAGAAAGGATAGCAGGACTAGAGGGCACAGCCTCAAGATAAGCGGGAGGCGGTTTAGAACAGAGTTGAGGAGGAACTTCTTCACTCAAAGGGTGGTGAATCTCTGGAATTTTCTGCCTGTTGAAGTGGTGGAGACTACCTCGCTAAATATATTTAAGTCACGGGTAGATAGGTTTCTGATAGACAGGGGGATTAAGGGTTATGGGGAGAGGGCGGGAATGTGGAACTGAGCCACGACAGATCAGCCATGATCTTATTGAATGGCGGGGCAGGCTCGAAGGGCTGGATGGCCCACTCCTGCTCCTATTTCTTATGTTCTAATCTCAGGACACTAAGGGGAAATTTTTAGCATGGCCAATCCACCTAACCCGCACATCTTTGGAGTTCATGATTACAATGGGAGTTTCAGCCAATAGGCAACATTACAGCATCCTGAGTGAGAACATTCTGCTCAGGACTCTGGACAGCTCTCCTCTGCTATTCAACACAGTACGCTGAGATCGTTTACATCCACCCAACGCAGGGAGGTGGGGCTTTGGTTTTAAGTCTCATCTGAAAGACATCCGCCTCCAACAGTGCTGCACTCCCTCAGTCCTGTACTGGGGTGTCAGCCTAGACCTGTTCTTCCTGCTGCAGCCCTTGAACCTGGAACCTTGTAACACGGCAGCGAAGGGCTGAGAATCTGGATTCTGTGTTATTCCTGACACGTGCCTGCTGGGGAACAGGTACAGAGGGGATGTCAGGGGTAAGTTTTTCACTCAGAGGGTGGTGAGTGAGTGGAATCGGCTGCTGTCGGTGGTGGTGGAGGCGAACTCGCTGGGGTCTTTTAAAAGATTTGGACGAGTACATGGGATTTAATGGGATTGTGAGTTATTGACAGTTCTATGGCCTGGTAAGTATGGATGTGATCGGCGCAACTTGTGGGCTGAAGGGCCTGTTTGTGCTGGAGTGTTCTGTGTTCTCTGCGCGTCCCACCTGCTGAGGTTGCTGTCCCTTTCAATGGAGTTCTGCCAGTGAATGCTGACAGTTTCACTCTCACTTCCACAGCAGAATCCAGGCCAGCGTCTGACACAATGATTCAGCTCAGAGCAGCCTCATCGTTACTTGTCACACAATAAAAGACACTGCGCATGCAGAGATCTGCAATATATCATAGAACCTTAGAACCCTACAGTGCAGAAACAGGCCCTTCGGCCCATCGAGTCTGCACCGAACACAATCCCACCCAGACCCTATCCCCATATCCCTACACATTTACCTGCTAATCCCTCTAACCTACACATCCCAGGACACTAAGGGGCAATTTTAGCATAGCCAATGAACCTAACCCGCACATCTTTGGACTGTGGGAGGAAACCGGAGCACCCGGAGAAAACCCACGCAGACACGAGGAGAATGTGCAAACTCCACACAGGCAGTGACCCCCGAGCCGGGAATCGAACCCAGGACCCTGGAGCTGTGAAGTAGCAGTGCTAACCCGCTGTGCTACCGTGCCGCCCCATATACACAGAGTTCAGCATCTACAGACAGAAATTGAGTTCATGGCCGGGTCTGAAAGTAGGTGCCGCATTGTGCAATGCTGATGGAACGGTGAGGCTGGGGGTTTGACGCTGGACTGCCCAGCAGTGTCGCCTTGCTGTGAGCTCAAACCCTCTCCAAACTGGGCCAAAGCTGCTGGGAGGTCACAACTTCCAAAGGGAGGGAACGTGCTGCTCCCAATTTCAGCAATGCCACCATCAGGGACCGACTAGACACAGTGGGTAAGTCCTCCACCTCGCTCTGGGGCACAATACCTCACCCAACATCCTTGGTGTCGGGGTATGACCCTCACTTTGGATGCCGGAGGCACCGAGGCCCTGGGTTCAAATCCGAGACCAGCCCCTGCTTTTTCCTCTTGGGGGGGGGGCACAGTGGGTTAGCACTGCTGCCTCGCAGCATCAGGGATCCGGGTTCGATTCCCGGCTCGGGTCACTGTCTGTGCAGAGTTTGCACATTCTTCTCGTGTCTGTGTGGGTTTCCTCCAAGTGCTCCGGTTTCCTCCCATAGTCCAAAGATGTGTGGATTAGGTGGATTGGCCGTGCTAAGTTAACCCAATGTTAGGGGAATTCGCAGGGTAAATGAGGGGTTAAGGGAAATGGGGCCTGGGTGGGCTTGTCGTCCCAGATTTGATGGGCCGAATGGCCTCCTTTTGCACTGTAGGGTTTGTATGAAGGTGAGTTAGTCAGGCTGGGGGGTAATTAGTACTAACGCCCTTCAGAAGAGGACAGCCACTTTAGTGCGGGAAGAGGATGAGTGATTTGTCAGTGTAATCATTACTCACACCTCACAAACCCACCACACATCCACAGGGATCTCAGCAGCTAATGGAACCTCACCTTCTCACACACATCTTCATCTCAGAGGGACCTCGGGGTCCTTGTGCATGAGTCGCAAAAACCCAGCTTGCAGGTGCAGCAGGTGGTCAGGAAGGCGAATGGGATGCTGGCCTTCATAGCGAGGGGGATTGAATATAAAAGTAGGGAGGTCTTGCTGCAGCTGTATAGGGCATTGGTGAGGCCGCAGCTGGAGTACTGTGTGCAGTTTTGGGCGCCGCACCTGCGCAAGGATATTTTGGCCTTGGAGGGAGTGCAGAGGAGGTTTACTAGGCTGATACCGGAGTTGAGGGGATTGAGCTATGAGGAGAGGCTGAATAAACTAGGCTTGTACTCGTTAGAGTTTAGAAGAATGAGGGGAGATCTCATTGAGACGTCTAAGATGATGAATGGGATGGATAGGATAGAGGTGGAGAGACTCTTCCCGCTCAAAAAAGACAGCAGGACTAGGGGGCACAGCCTCAAGATAAAAGGGGGGCGGTTTAGAACAGAGTTGAGGAGGAACTTCTTCACTCAAAGGGTGGTGAATCTCTGGAATTCTCTGCCCGTTGAAGTGGTGGAGGCTGCCTCGCTAAATATTTTTAAGAAACGGGTTGATGGGTTTTTGATAAGAGAGGGGATTAAGGGTTATGGGGAGAGGGCGGGAAGGTGGAGCTGAGCCACGACAGATCAGCCATGATCTTATTGAATGGCAGGGCAGGCTCGAAGGGCTAGATGGCCTACTCCTGCTCCTATTTCTTATGTTCTTATGACCTTGAGAGCAATCAAACTGGCCAGTGGGGGATGTGGATCGCCCCTGTGCGGTCCATGGTGAGGTCAGTGGCACTCGGTCAAGTGAGGAATCTGCACGATAACATCCATCAGACAACAGTGCTATTTGCTCTGATACTCAATGCCACGACTGATAAAAGACAAGTGCCCGTATGCCTTCTGAACCATCCTGTTCACCTGCTCTGCCACCCACAGGGATCTGTGGGCAAGCGACCCCAAATCCCTATGTTCCTTTGAGCTTCCGAGTGTCCTCCATTCATTAAATACTCCCTCATCTTGTCACTCCTTCCAATCATCTCGCTCTTATCAGGGTTAAATACCATCTGCCATTGCTCTGCTTGTTTGACTAACCCACCTATATCTTCCTGTAACCTTTTTCTTGACTATTAACCATCTTCGTGTCATCTGCAAAACTACTTCTCATCCGTCCACAATCTTCTCTGTATAATTTATGTATATATCGTGGACAGTAACATTGATCCCCTGTGATACGCCACTGGGCTCCATCACTCAAACAGCCTTCTACCATCACCCTCTATCTCCTACCACTAAGCCAGTTTTGGATCTAACTTGCCAACTTATCCTGGATTCCATGTACTTTCACACTCTGTATCAGTCTCCCATGTGGGACCTTGTCAAAAGCTTTGCTGAAATCCACATAAACTACAACTGCTGCACTACATCATCAACACACCTTGTCTCCTCCTCAAACCGTTTGTCAGGCATGACCTCTCTCTAACGAAGCCATGTTGATGATCCCTGATCAAACCTTGCCTTTCCAAGTGGACACTAATCCTCTCCTTCAGAATTTTCTCCAAAGGTTTTCCTACCACTGATGTGGAACTCACTGGTCTGTAATTCCCTGGTTCATCTCTATCACCCTTCTTGAAATATGGACCCCACACGTTTGGCATTGTCCAATCCTCCAGCACCTCCTTTGCAGCCAGAGAGGAATTAAAAATTTGGGCCATAGCCCCTTTCATTTCCACAGCATAAAACTCATCCGGACCTGGGGATTTGTCCACTTTTAAGCTCGGCTAAATCTCCAATTCCTCCTCAGTCTCTATATCAAACAGTTCAAGAACCTCATAGACTGTCTCCCTGAATACATCTCCCTTTTCCCCGAGTGAAGACAGTTGTCCTTTAACACCCTAACAATGTGCTCCATTCATAGATTGCCCCCTTCGTCTCTAATAGACCCTAGTCTTTCCCTGTTTATCCTCATCCTTGAGATACATATGGAATATCTTGGGATTTTTCCTACTCTTACCCAGTGCTTTTTCAGGCCCCCTCCTTGCTCTCCTAATTGCTTTTTTAAGTTCATCCCTGGAATCTTCTATATTCCATTCAGGCTGATTTGCTCTCTGGTTTGCTAAAAGCCTTTCTTTTCTTTCTTATTCAGTCCTGAATTGTCCCAGACATCCGATTTACTCTGTGTTTGTTGATCTTACATGTCCCCCTCAATAGGAACATGGTGGGCCTGAACTCTCCTCCATTTGGTTTTTTGAACGCACCCCACCCCTCACTGCTCTGCTACAGATTGTCCCACAAGAAGCTGATCCGAGTCTACTTTGGCCGGATTCTGCCTTATTTTAGTAACACCTGCCTTCTCCTAACCCAGAACCATTTTTTTTTACAGGCCATCGTTCTCCTTGCCTGGAACAAACTTAAATTGTGCAGTGTTGTGGTCCCTATCGCTAAATCACCACCTTGAACACCTATCTGGTTTTGTTCACTGGAATTAGACCCAGTGCTGCTCCATCTCTTGTTAGACCTTCTACATATTGGCACACAACAAGCTCTCCTCAACACATTTCGAAGAATCTGCCCCCTCTAAACCTTTCACCCTATCACAACTCAAGCTAATGTTGGGGAACATGAAATCCCCTCATAATTATTCTCTTATTATTATACATACCTCAGTGAATCATCTACATATCTCATAGAGTCATAGAGAGATAGACAACATGAAAACAGGCTTTTTGGCCCAACTCATCCAGGCTGATCAGCTTTCCAAAATTGAACTAATCCATTTGCCTGCATTTGGCCCAGATCCCTCCAAACATTTCTTATTCACGGACCTACCCAAATATGTCTTAAATGTTGTAATTGTACCCACCTCTAGCACCTCCTCTGTCTCGTCTGTAGATCCTTTCATAGAACATAGAACCCTACAGTGCAGAAACAGGCCCTTCGGCCCATCGAGTCTGCACCGAACACAATCCCACCCAGACCCTATCCCCATATCCCTACACATTTACCTGCTAATCCCTCTAACCTACACATCCCAGGACACTAAGGGGCAATTTTAGCATAGCCAATGAACCTAACCCGCACATCTTTGGACTGTGGGAGGAATTTTGGACTGTGGGAACTTTGTGGGATCTTTGGACTGTGGGAACATTCCACCAGAATGTTGAGTTGCCAGTCCTGCCCCTCCCTCGACCGTGATGGCAACAATATCCCACTTCCTTATGTCAATCCACTCCTTTATCTATATTGCCCCTTCCATTGAAGAACGTCCAGCCTCAGCGTACTTCCTCTACCTCGGTTTCTGTTCCATGTGAATCCTGCCCAATTGCACCAATGCTCTGTATCACCTCCTCCTGCCAACAGCGTGACCAAACCCTTCGGCAAGGATGTCCGTCCCTCTTTGGTTCAGGTGTAGACCGTCCCATTTGTATATGTCCCATCTTCTCCAGAAATGGTCCCAGTGATCCGGGAATCTAAAACCCTCACTCGTGCACCAACTCTTGAACCATTCACTCATCTGCTCCATCTTCCTCTGTCTTGCACGTGGCACTGGGAGTAATCCAGAGATAACAGCCAGTGAGGTCCTGCTTATCTTGATCTGCTGCCTCACTCCCTGAATTCTTGATGCGAGATCTCATTCCTCATTTTACCCACACCATTGGTGCCAACATGTACGGTGCCCTCGAACTCATCACCCCCCCCCTCCCCTTTCAGGGTGCCCTGCAGCTGTTCAGTGCCATCCCTGGCACCATTGAGGCAATGCATCATCCTGGAGTCACGTCTGTGGCCACACAGACTGATGGATCACCTCTAACTATTGCTCTTTGTTTCTTCGTCCTTCCCGCTGTACAGACTGGCTGCTTGTGGTGCCAGGAGCTTGGCTCTGACTGCATTCCATTGAGGTACCAGTTAGTGAGCGGGTCCCCAGTAGACTCCTCCACTCTTCTTTCTGGACTGTCTGGTGGTCACCCATTCCCTTCCTTCCTCTCGTCTCGTGAGCTATGGTGTGACCACCTCTCCAAATTAGGAACAAAGAACAGCACAGCACGGGAAACAGGCCCTTCGGCCCGACAAGCCCGGGCCGCCCATTTTAACACTCAGTGAGTGCCTCATTCCAATCCTCCTTCTACCCACGACTATCATAAGAACATAAGAACATAAGAAATAGGAGCAGGAGTAGGCCATCTGGCCCTTCGAGCCTGCCCCGCCATTCAATAAGATCATGGCTGATCTGTCGTGACTCAGCTCCACCTTCCCGCCCTCTCCCCATAACCCTTAATCCCCTCTCTTATCAAAAAACCCATCAACCCGCTTCTTAAAAATATTTAGCGAGGCAGCCTCCACCACTTCAACGGGCAGAGAATTCCAGAGATTCACCACCCTTTGAGTGAAGAAGTTCCTCCTCAACTCTGTTCTAAACCGCCCCTCCTTTATCTTGAGGCTGTGCCCCCTAGTCCTACTGTCCTTTCTGAGCGGGAAGAGTCTCTCCACCTCTATCCTATCCATCCCATTCATTATCTTATACGTCTCAATGAGATCTCCCCTCATTCTTCTAAACTCTAACGAGTACAAGCCTAGTTTATTCAGCCTCTCCTCATAGCTCAATCCCCTCAACTCCGGTATCAGCCTAGTAAACCTCCTCTGCACTCCCTCCAGGGCCAAAACATCCTTGCGCAGGTGCGGAGCCCAAAACTGCACACAGTACTCCAGCTGCGGCCTCACCAATGCCCTATACAGCTGCAGCAAGACCTCCCTACTTTTATATCCACTTCTATCCACGTAACTCTCAGCCTTGGGGATGGTCCACGCTGTCTCCAGCCGTTGCTCAGGCTCTGAAAGCTCGAGCTCCAGCTCGTGTAGGTGGGAGCACTTCCTGCTCATCGAGGCTGTCGCTCAGGTCTTTGGCTTCCCGTGTACGACAGGTCGCGCTTCCCACTGGGTTGACCTCGCCAGCCATGCCTTAAGCTTAAACTTGGTCTTACTTGCCAACTTATCTAATTACTTAGTCTTAAAAGATACTCCTCTCATTTTATGTAGTCTCCTTGTCCAATTCTACTTTGGTCTACCTAACTTTGTATCACTTATTAAGATTATTTGTCACGTTATTTACAGATGTGGGTGTAATGCTGATGGGGACAGGTGATTATTTACAGATGTGGATGGCTCCCAATGGTGCACTGTACCAAAGTCCAGCTTCTAGCGTGAGTCTCATTGCTCCTTCTCTTTGCGGGAAGCCCAGGGCAGCGCAGGGATATCATCAGCCTCTACAAATAGCACTTGTCCCTGAGGAGCCAGCACTGCACCCTTGGGAATCAAGTAGATAAGGTTGTTAAGAAGGCATACGGTGTCTTGGCGTTTATTGGTAGGGGGATTGAATTTAGGAGTTGCAGCGTCATGTTGCAACTGTACACAACTCTGGTGCGGCCGCACTTGGAGTTTTGTGTGCAGTTCTGGTCCCCACATTACAGGAAGGATGTAGAGGCTTTGGAGAGGGTGCAGAGGAGGTTTACCAGGATGTTGCCTGGTATGGAGGGGAGATCCTATGAGGAGAGATTGAGAGATTTGGGGTTGTTTTCGCTGGAAAGAAGGCGGCTAAGAGGGGATCTCATTGAAACATATAAGATGATTAGAGGTTTAGACAGGGTAGATAGTGATAGCCTTTTTCCTAGGATGGAGAAAGCTAGCACGAGGGGGCACGACTTTAAATTAAGGGGGGGTAGTTATAGGACTGATGTCAGGGGTAGGTTCTTTACCCAGAGGGTGGTGAGGGACTGGAATGCCCTGCCAGCTGCAGTTGTAAATGCACCTAGTTTGGGGGCGTTTAAGAGATCTGTGGATAGGTTTATGGACGAAAAGGGATTGGTTTAGGCTAGTGGGTCATTGTTTTGTCACTGGTCGGCGCAACATTGTGGGCCGAAGGGCCTGTTCTGCGCTGTAATGTTCTATGTTCTATGTTCTATGCAGCCTCTCTGGCCCTTGAAGGATGTGAGGGGTCTGAGACTTGCAGAGGGTGTGTGTGAGTGACGGATGCTCCCCTGATATTGTAATGGTCCCAGGCTAGCTGAGCGTGAACATACTGAACCGCTTGTAACCACCGAGATTTGAGTGTCGTCAATGGCACCCTGCGCATCTCCATGAATCCCAGTGCTCTCGAGTTCTGGCTCGCCTAATCTCACTCAAAATTGACAATTCTGTCTGCCTTGGCCAAGATGGTGTCTGGCACCTTTTGGATAGATTTGGGGATGGAGGAGTTGGGTCCATTTGTTTGAATAGACGCGGGGACGGCACTGATCATAAGTTTTGAAATGGTTTTCTTTCATCGAACAAAACTTAAAATTAACACGACAAAAGCAAACTTGGAGACTGGCTTCTGAGCAAGCACTGAGCTTGAAAGCACTGGACTGGGATCTCAAATACAGACTGAAAACACACACTAAAATCCAAACTAGATTTCAACTGTTATCTCGTTACAGGAAATATTTTCCACAGGCTGTCCCTGACTTAGAAGAAGAATCTTTCCCTTGCAGCTTCTCAAGGGCAACTAGGGATGGGCAATAAATGCTGGCCCAGCCAATGACACCCCACAGAGCAATTTTAAAAAAATACCAGAGGTTCGGAGCTCCTCCCTCAGCGACTGTTCCAAGCTCACCTCTCACAAGGAGATCCTCTAACTTGCTCTGTCGCCCAATTGTTCAGGTCTTAGTAGCCTTGAAGAGCAGAAGGATCTAGCGGTCCGGGTCCACAGGACTCTTAAATCGGCCTCGCAGGTGGAGGAGGTGGTCAAGAAGGCGTATGGTGTACTGGCCTTCATTAATCGAGGGATTGAGTTTAGGAGTCGGGAGGTAATGCTGCAACTTTACAGGACCCTCGTCAGGCCTCATTTGGAGTACTGTGCGCAGTTCTGGTCGCCTCACTATAGGAAAGACGTAGAAGCTATTGAAAGGGTGCAGAGGAGATTTACAAGGATGTTGCCTGGACTGGGAGGCATGCCTTATGAAGATAGGTTGAGGGAGCTGGGACTCTTTTCCCTGGAGAGGCGAAGGTTGAGAGGCGACCTGATAGAAGTTTATAAAATGTTGAGAGGAATAGATAGGGTGGATTCTCAGAGGCTATTTCCCCGGGTTGAAATGGTCGCTACAAGAGGACACAGATTTAAGGTGCGGGGAGCGAAGTACAGAGGTGATGTTAGGGGTAAGTTTTTCACTCAGAGGGTGGTGAGTGAATGGAATCGGCTGCCGTCGTCGGTGGTGGAAGCGAACTCGCTGGGGTCTTTTAAAAGACTTCTGGATGAGTATATGGGGTTTAATGGGATTGGGGGTTATAGATAGGTCTATAGATTGGTGGGGTTGATGTGATCGGCGCAACTCGAGGGCCGAAGGGCCTGTTTGTGCTGTAATGTTCTATGTTCTATGTTCTATGTTATTTTGCGGTCTGTGCCCAAGCGGTTACAAGTCCAGGAGCGATCAGTGGCACTGATGCTTGAGTGGGTACAGTTGCTTCAATAGCCAGACTCCAAGCGTGGCAAAGGAACTCATGCTGAATGGCCTCAGCTGCGGAAGAATGCTCAATTCTGGAGTGCTTTTCCAAATGTGTGGCCAATTTCAGCTCATCAGGCAGTTCGAACATAGAAAGAAAAACTACAGCGCAAACAGGCCCTTCGGCCCACAAGTTGCACCGGTCATATCCCTCCCTACTAGGCCTACCTATTGTAGGTTACATTAAGTAGATTACATTAAGTTGGACATTACACCATTCGGAATCACTCACACTGATGTAGGGTTTAACCTGAAGTGGTTAGATCATGCCAGGTTGTGGTCACAATGATGAGACGCAAATTTATTAAAATTAAGATAGAGATATTCACAACAGGGAAACAAGATCTTTGGCCCAAATCGTCCAGGTTTTGACAAATGTGGCCCACCATTGATGGGGGGAGGCTATCCCCTCCTGGATTTACATTGTCTGGAGAATTGGCCTTATCCCGAGATTTTTAGATCATACCACGGAACATGCCAGCCAATATTCTGAGTCAACACGATTTCTTCAGAATAGTCTGCCAGAGGGTCACATTGGACTAGAAACGCTCACTCTATTTCTCTCTCTCTCTCTCTCTCTCTATCTCTCTCTCTCTCTCTATCTCTCTCTCTCTCCACACATGCTGCCAGACCTGCCAAACTCTTTCCAACATTCTCAGTGTTTGGTTATTTGGTGCGCGTTGTTTCGTTTCAAGGAGGGGGTGTCACAAGTATAAATTGTGCAGAAACGTGAAACATTTGGCTTAAGTTAATCTCTAAAGCTTCAATGACACGGTTCAGCCAGTCGGCACAGGATTCTCTGCGCTGTTTTGTTACTCACTTCTCTCTGATGCAGGAGCAAGATCAATAAAATTCCGGCACTTTTCACCTAGAACGAAAAAAGCTCAAATTATTTCATTAACATTGACTTTGAGATCTCAGTATAGACTTTCACCAACTTACACATCCCGCAGAGCTAACCTTCCTTGACTGCCCGGTAAACACCCAACCCTAGAGAGAATATAGAACATTACAGCGCAGAACAGGCCCTTCGGCCCACGATGTTGCGCCGACCAGTTACAAAACAATGACCCACTAGCCTAAACCAATCCCTTTTCATCCATAAACCTATCCACAGATCTCTTAAACGCCCCCAAACTAGGCGCATTTACAACTGCAACTGGCAGGGCATTCCAGTCCCTCACCACCCTCTGGGTAAAGAACCTACCCCTGACATCTGTCCTATAACTACCACCCCTTAATTTAAAGCCGTGCCCCCTCGTGCTAGCTTTCTCCATCAGAGGAAAAAGGCTATCACTATCTACCCTGTCTAAACCTCTAATCATCTTATATGTTTCAATAAGATCCCCTCTTAGCCGCCTTCTTTCCAGCGAAAACAACCCCAAATCCCTCAGTCTCTCCTCATAGGATCTCCCCTCCATACCAGGCAACATCCTGGTAAACCTCCTCTGCACCCTCTCCAAAGCCTCTACATCCTTCCTGTAATGTGGGGACCAGAACTGCACACAGTACTCCAAGTGCGGCCGCACCAGAGATGTGTACAGTTGCAATACGCAGCAGAGAGTGGCTATTTTTACACAGCACTAATCTAAACATATCCTTCCCCTGTCAGGAAAGGGAAAGGCTATTTTTTAAAAACCTTTGTCCCGTCAACGTAACCCTGAGATTTCTGGACCCTTCTTGAGGTGTGGGCGAGGGGGGAGGTGTAGAGAGTGGGGGAGGTGGGGTGTGGGAACCATTCTGAAGAAAAGTGGGGGGAGGTGAGGTGTGGGCGAGGGGGTGGTGTAGAGAGTGGGGGAGGTGGGGTGTGGGTGAGGGGGTGGTGTAGAGAGTGGGGGAGGTGGGTGTGGGCGAGGGGGTGGTGTAGAGAGTGGGGGAGGTGGGTGTGGGCGAGGGGGAGGTGTAGAGAGTGGGGGAGGTGGGGTGTGGGAACCATTCTGAAGAAAAGTGGGGGGAGGTGGGGTGTGGGTGAGGAGGGGGGGGGGGCGGGGGGGAGAGTAGTGGGGGCTGTTTCACCACCACTGGGACAGGCCATTCTGTCCAAATTGGTGGCAATGAGTTCCGACTCCAATTCCTGTCCCACTCTGTGACAATTCTGCCTGTCAGTGTTACCCTTGTCGAAAACACAAACAAACAGTTTCCAACCCGAAGGTTTGAAAAATAGTTGTTTTGGTCATTCGGGAGTCTGGCTCATTCAGAATCCCAAAGCGACGCTGCGTACGCTCCTCAGTATTGAGAAATCCACATTGATCCAATTTTTTAAACATGCTCAGAATGGAAAGAAGGAAGTTTCTTCCCTTATCCTACCAAATTCAGGGAGTTCAGGTGGGGGGTTAATAACTTCCACAAGCAGTTGTGAGCTTGAATTTCACCAAGTTAAATCACACAGTTTAGCAGCAAACCCCCTTCTGTGTGACCAGAATCACTAGAGTTCAGAAGGAGGCCATTTGGCCCATCAAGCCTGCACCAACAACAGCCCCTGAGCCCATAACCCCCTGGATTTATCTGATTCCTCTGGTACTAAGGGGCAGTTTAGCATGGCCAATCCACCTAACCTGCAATTCTTTTGGACTGTGAGAGAAACCCACACAAACATGGGGTGAACATGCAAACTCCATACAGTGACCCAAGGCCAGGATTGAACTCGGGTGCTTGGCGCTGTGCTCACCACTGTGCCACTCCAACTAACTTGAAACAGCTATACAAATAGATGTCGGTTTTAGGATTCATTGGAAATAAGAACATAAGAACATAAGAACTAGGAGCAGGAGTGGGCCATCTAGCCCCTCGAGCCTGCCCCGCCATTCAATAAGATCATGGCTGATCTGTCGTGGCTCAGTTCCACATTCCCGCCCTCTCCCCATAACCCTTAATCCCCTCTCTTATCAAAAACTCATCAACCCGCGTCTTAAATATATTTAGCGAGGCAGCCTCCACCACTTCAACGGGCAGAGAATTCCAGAGATTCACCACCCTTTGAGTGAAGAAGTTCCTCCTCAACTCTGATCTAAACTGCACCCCCCTTATCTTGAGGCTGTGCCCCCTAGTCCTACTGTCCTTTCTAAGCGGGAAGAATCTCTCTACCTCTACCCTATCCATCCCCTTCATTATCTTATACATCTCTATAAGATCCCCCCTCATCCTTCTAAACTCCAACGAGTACAGACCCAGTCTATTTAGTCTCTCCTCATAGTCCAACCCCCTCATCTCCGGTATCAGCCTAGTGAACCTTCTCTGCACTCCCTCCAAGGCCAAAATATCCTTGCGTAAGTACGGCGCCCAAAACTGCACACAGTACTCCAGCTGTGGCCTCACCAATGCCCTATACAGCCGCAGCAAGACCTCCCTACTTTTATATTCAATCCCCCTCGCTATGAAGGCCAGCATCCCATTCGCCTTCCTGACCACCTGCTGCACCTGCAAGCTGGGTTTTTGCGACTCATGGACAAGGACCCCCAGGTCCCTCTGCACCGTCGCCTGCTGCAGCTTTTCACCCTTTACATAATAATCCCTCCTACTATTCTTTCTACCAAAGTGGATAACCTCACTAATAAATAAACTTTAAACAAGTGAGGCCTGCATTAACACTGCAATGAAGTTACTTTGAAAATCCCCTCGTCGTCACACTCGGGCACCTGTTCGAGTTACACTGAGGGAGAATTTAGCACGGCCAATGCACCCTAACCAGCACGTCTTTCAGACTGTGGGAGGAAACCGGAGCACCCGGAGGAAACCCACGCAGACACGGAGAGAACGTGCAGACTCCGCACAGACAGTGACCCGAGCTGGGAATTGAACCCGGCTCCCTGACGCCGTGAGGCAGCCGTGCTAACCACCACCACCGGATTTCACCTTGTCAAAGGGTTACGTAGCCAATAGCAGCGTGGGGAGTGCTGGCTGAGCGGATATATCATTACAATTTCTCAAGGCACTCGAACCATGTGAGCGTGTGCAGCACCTGAGGTTCACACCCACTTCCAGATATGATCCAATTTATGAGGGTATAATGTGTAATCAGGAATCTGCTTCAGGAGGTTACCAGACAGAACATAGAAAAACTACAGCACAAACATTCCCTTCGGCCCACAAGTTGCGCTGATCATATCCCTACCTACTAGGCATACCTATAACCCTCAATCCTATTAAATCCCAGGTACTCATCCAGAAGTCTCTGAAAAGACCCTATCGAATCCGCCTCCACCACCATCAGCTGGTAGCTGATTCCACTCACCGCCCTCTGAGTGAAAAACTTACCCCTGACATCTCCTCTGTACCTGCTCCCCAGCACCTTAAACCTGTGTCCTCTCGTAGCGACCATTTCAGCCCTGGGAAATAGACTCCGAGAATCCACCCTATCTGTATCTCTCAACACCTAGTTTTCAGACTAACGCTCCGACTAGTTTAGGTGCTGCTGCTGCTCCCACATGTTCACGACCTGGGGAAGCATCTGTTCAAAAACATCCCCTGAATAGTAATCAGATATCTGAAAACCAACATCAGAACACAAGAACATAAGAAATAGGAGCAGGAGTGGGCCATCTAGCCCTTCGAGCCTGCCCCACCATTCAATAAGATCATGGCTGATCTGAAGTGGATCAGTTCCACTTTCCCGCTTTCTCCCCATAACCCTTAATTCCCTTGTCTATCAGAAATCTATCTACTCGTGACTTAAATATATTTAGCGAGGCAGCCTCCGCCACTTCAACGGGCAGAGAATTCCAGAGATTCACCACCCTTTGAGTGAAGAAGTTCCTCCTCAACTCTGTTTGAAACTGACTCCCCTTTATCTTGAGGCTGTGACCCCTAGTCCTGCTATCCTTTCTAAGCAGGAAGAATCTCTCTACCTCTACCCTATCCATCCCCTTCATTATCTTATACGTCTCTATAAGATCCCCCCTCATCCTTCTAAACTCCAACAAGTACAGACCCAGTCTATTTAGTCTCTCCTCATAGTCCAACCTCCTCATCTCTGGTATCAGCCGAGTGAACCTCCTCTGCACTCCCTCCAAGGCCAATATATCCTTTCGCAAATAAGGGGACCAAAACTGCACACAGTACTCCAGCTGCAGCCTCACCAATGCCCTATACAGCTGCAGCAAGACCTCCCTACTTTTATATTCAATCCCCCTCGCTATGAAGGCCAGCATCCCATTCGCCTTCCTGACCACCTGCTGCACCTGCAAGCTGGGTTTTTGCAATGACAGTGGACGGTGAGATTCTGAGACAACTCAGACAAGCAAATGTTTCAGGGAGATGAAATAAAATCTCGGGAGCAGCTGTATCAAGGCTCTCTCTTACAGCAGCAGTCACACGGTGACATTCACTCCATCATTTCAATGGCGTTCATTCTCTGCACCCTAATCATCAAATATTTTGGACCATTATATCGTTTCTAAGCCAGAAAAAAGTCTCAACTAATACAACAAAAGTCCAACATTTAAATAATACTCGGAGGATCTAAATCTAATAGTGGTGTCACACACCCATTTAAAACAGCACATCACGATATGGAAAGGTAGCTCTAAGGGATGGCCAATGGTAAATGCTGATAATGAAATAAAAACTCTTTGATGAACGGGTAGCACAGTGGGTTAGCACTGCTGCTTCACAGCTCCAGGGTCCTGGGTTCAATTCCCGGCTCGGGTCACTGCCTGTGTGGAGTTTGCACATTCTCCTCGTGTCTGCGTGGGTTTTCTCCGGGTGCTCCGGTTTCCTCCCACAGTCCAAAGATGTGTGGGTTAGGTTCATTGGCTATGCTAAAATTGCCCCTTAGTGTCCTGGGATGTGTAGGTTAGAGGGATTAGCAGGTAAATGTGTAGGGATATGGGGATAGGGTCTGGGTGGGATTGTGTTCGGTGCAGACTCGATGGGCCGAAGGGCCTGTTTCTGCACTGTAGGGTTCTATGCTGGTTCTATGTTGAACCTTTACTCCAACTATTCCAGCTGAAGTCCCACCTTTTTAAGTTTCAGATCTGCAGATGATGACAACAGGGCAGCACAGTGGTTGGCACTGCTGCCTCACAGCGCCAGGGACCCGGGTTCGTAGAAATCATAGAACCCCACAGTGCAGAAAGAAAGAGGCCCTTCGGCCCATCGAGTCTGCACCGACCACAATCCCACCCAGGCCCTACCCCCATATCCCGATATATTATACCCACTAACCTGTGCATCTCAGGACATTGAGGGACAATTTTTTTTCGCACGGCCAATCAACCTAGTCCACACGTCTTTGGAATGTGGGAGGAAACCCACGCAGACACGGGGAGAATGCGCAAACTCCACACAGACAGTGACCCCCGAGCCGGGAATCGAACCCGGGTCCCTGGAGCTGTGAGGCAGCAGTGCTAACCCACCGTGCTGCCCACCGTTCAATTCCGGCCTCGGGTGACGGTCCGTGTGGAGTTCGCACATTCTCTCCGTGTCTGCGTGGGTTTCCTCCGCATGCTCTGGTTTTCTCCCGCAGTCCAAAGACATGTGGATTGGCCGTGCTAAGAAATTGCACCTTAGTGTCAGAGGATTAGCAAGGTAAACATGTGGGGCTATGGGAATACAGCCTGGGTGGGATTGTGGTTGGTGCAGATTTGATGGACCGAATGGCCTCCTGCACTGTAGGGATTCCATGATGATTCTATCTCCTACACATCCCTCAAGTCACTTTTTCTTGCCACCTTCTGAGATCCAGAAGGTGCCACATTCACATCCCGGTGTCTGACCTCATCACCGCCCTATCCTCCCCCCCCCTCTTCCATCAATGGCCCGACCTCCATATTTCCCCCTGCTTCCTTGGGGTCGCTCAAGGCCCCGTCCCTCCAGGGTCCACTCCTTGACAGTGAGAACCTGGCACTGCCCCCCTGCCATCCTGGAAGCAGGGTGCCGTCTGCCAGCATTTCATCACCAGGGTGTGACCTTCAGGATGGCAGGTGTCATTGCCAAAGTGGTGGTGCCAGCCTCCTCTACAGCCGCGAGTGTGGGCATCTTCTGTCGGGGAAAAAAATACTTCAAAAGGGGTCTGCTCACACCTGGGGGCTTCTGAGTCGGAGCAGGGGAATCCCTTCTGTAGAATGGATTGTTGCTGTGATTTTGAAGCTTTCCAGGTGTCCAGGGGACATGGACATTAAAGTGACCAGGCCACTTTAAAGGTTTCGCAGTGCGCAGATACGATTTTTCACTGAAAGCTGCCTGAGATCTCCATGCTGAGAGCGATCGCTACTTTTCTCAAGGCTTGAAGGGGCAGTTCAGCTACGGGACCCCCACATCCAGGGGAGAGTCCAGAAGTCAACCCCTTCCTCCAACCCAAGCTCACCCACCTCAGGTCCCTTTGGGGACCCTCCCTTTGCAGTCTGGCAGTGGCAGAGGGGCACATGGCCGCATGACACACATTCTTGTCAGTGTCCAGGATCTGGTGTCTGGAGCAAACAAAGAACAAAGAACAAAACAGCACGGGAAACAGGCCCTTCGGCCCAACGAGCCCGCGCCGCCGTCCCATGGTCAGTGACCTATTCATGACTCTAGTCTATGCCTAATGTGTGAGGATCAGGGAGGTCCAATATAGGGACAATTTGTTACCCAATCAATCAGCCTAAAAGCACATTTTTGGGATGTGGGAGGAAACCGGAGCACCCGGAGGAAACCCACGCAACCACGGGGAGAACGCGCAAACTCCCACGGACACAGGCCCAACTCCATGTGTCCGCACAGCAACAGAGATAGCCTCCGACATCAGACCTGTTAATCGCATTGAAATGAGATGTAAAGATCGCTGCTGCCTCTTTGACATCCAGCAATGATCCATGCCCTGATTCAGCAGGCCAGGAGCTAAGACGAAGGAAGAGGGTTCAGGGCATGACCGGTAACATTACAAGTGTCGACGTGAATCCAGAATCAATTGCCTCAATGGAACGTCCCTTCCAAGGGGGAGCTGAGTGATTGTAAGGTGACCCTTTTCTTTTCCTCCAGAAGTGAGACTTCCACAATGAGGGCGGCACGGTAGCACAGTGGGTTAGCACTGCTGCTTCACAGCTCCAGGGTCCTGGGTTCGATTCCCGGCTCGGGGTCACTGCCTGTGTGGAGTTTGCACATTCTCCTCGTGTCTGCGTGGGTTTTCTCCGGGTGCTCCGGTTTCCTCCCACTGGTCCAAAGATGTGCGGGTTAGGTTCATTGGCTATGCTAAAATTGCCCCTTAGTGTCCTGGGATGTGTAGGTTAGAGGGATTAGCAGGTAAATGTGTAGGGATATGGGGATAGGGTCTGGGTGGGATTGTGTTCGGTGCAGACTCGATGGGCCGAAGGGCCTGTTTCTGCACTGTAGGGTTCTATGGGGAGAAGGTTCATGGAGCGAGTTAGCCTTGGAGGCACAAGTTCCAAGGTTCCAGGAGTTTGAGATTTGGATGGTTCTCTCTGCTGCCACTAGATTTTTTTTGCCTTAAGTCCTGCTCTCGTTGGAGATCAAACAGGAACTAACCGTGCCGTCCAAAGATGGCAAAATCAAAGGAGTTCCAGCCGGGCCAAGTCTCGGCCATGTGATATTGGTCTCAGGGCGTTAAATGAGGCCTCTTGTTGAAAGGACGTTGGAACGGTTAGTGCTGAAAGCCTCCAATATTGGAGCTGAGGACTGGTTAACGGCTGGCTTTGCCCAGGGTTGGCTGGAGGAGATGGACCATGTGTTGGGGTCATTGTGTTAGCTTGGTTGGGATGTTAATATGATGCGGAGAGTCTTACACATCAGATGCTGGAGGTCTGAACATCTCTCCACCTTGAAATGGTTCAGAAACTTCCGGAAGCCAGCATGCCAGAGCCATCTTGCCAGCTCGGCCGTTGTGCATTTTGGAAAAAAAATTTAAAAATGGCTTTCCAAAGGAACGCAGGTGAAAAACATGTCTATATTTTTCTTCAAGTCTCGAGCACGACACTCCCTCGTACGAGGGAAGGGCTGCTTTCCATTGGTTCTGTGACTGAGCAGCCCTTCCCTCGTACGAGGGAGTGTTGTGTGTACCGACACTAAGAACTCTGACAACACCAGGTTTAAGTCCCGCCGATTTATTTGATAGTAAACGCACAAGCTTACGGGGTTTGCCCCTTCGTCAGGTGAACCGTGTGCCAACAGGGATTGCAGTGGTTGAAGAAGGCAGCTCACCACCACCTTATCGAGGGCAATTAGGGATGGGCAATAAATGCTGGCCAAGTCAGTGATTCGTAGAACCCCACAGTGCAGAAAGAGGCCCTTCAGCCCATCGAGTCTGCACCGAACACAATCCCACCCAGGCCCTATCCCCATATCCCGACATATTATACCCACTAATCCCCTCTAACCTACACATCCCTGGACACTAAGGGGCAATTTCTTAGCATGGCCAATGAACCTAACCCGCACATCTTTGGACTGTGGGAGGAAACCGGAGCACCCGGAGGAAACCCACGCAGACACGAGGAGAATGTGCAAACTCCACACAGGCAGTGACCCGAGCCGGGAATCGAACCCAGGACCCTGGAGCTGTGAAGCAGCAGTGCTAACCCACTGTGCTACCGTGTGTTTGTACGTGACCATTTATAGAACTCTGAGCGCATTCCAAGTGATATAACTCTCTCCGCCGAATTGGTGGGGGGGAGAGAGAAAAGAAAGCAACTAACAAACTTTCAAAAGGACAATTCAGTGCAATCAAACGGTGCCAGTACCAGTGTGTGATTTAGGACAGCTTGCATCTCTAAGTGTCAGGAGTGAATGATATTGCTAGTCTTTGCAACGGGCCTCTTGGGATTATCGGCCTTTTGTCTCGCGGCAGCTGGATTCATTCCAGATTCCCTGGGCCTGTGTCCTTTCCAGCCTGGCGTACAAACATTGAGAACGTGTCGCTGGGAAGCGACAGTCTCCGATGCTTTCTACAGAGGGGGAGCAGCCACACGAGCGCATTCCAATCATGTCCCTCGCACAAGGGCAAATCAGACCTCATGGTACCAATTAAACCAGCGAAACGCTGAGAGGTTCAGCTGGAAAGCAGCTGCTCTGTTTTCAAGCTGGAAGCTTTTCCTTGGCTTGTCAGTCCTCGTATCTGGAGCCGGCAGTAACTCCGCCTCTTAGACCAGCGCTGCTCTGCTCGTGTTCTTTGGGGGTTTTGTTTTCCTCAGGTGAACAGCCCTTCCTCAGTTGAAGTGCTACCAGAAGCACAACAACAGCTTGCATTCATATAGAACATAGAACATTACAGCACAAACAGGCCCTTCGGCCCTCGAGTTGCACCGATCGCATCAACCCCACCAATCTATAGACCTATCTATAACCCCCAATCCCATTAAACCCCATATACTCATCCAGAAGTCTTTTAAAAGACCCCAGCGAGTTCGCCTCCACCACCGATGACGGCAGCCGATTCCATTCACTCACCACCCTCTGAGTGAAAAACTTATCCCTAACATCACCTCTGTACTTCCCTCCCCGCACCTTAAATCTGTGTCCTCTCGTAGCAATATAGCGCCTCTGATGAAGTAAAATGTGCTTTGACAGGGGTGTTATACAACACTGAGCCACACGAGACAATAATGAGATCGGAAGCCTCGAACCTTGGTCAAGGAGTTAGATTTTAAGGAGTATCTTAAAAGGATTGAGAGGCAGAAGGGGTTAACAATGAAATACTGAAGCTTTGGGTCTCGGCCGCTGGAGGTGGAGCAGTTAAAATCAGGAAGAGACCAGAATGAGAGAAGCAGAGATTACCTTAGAGAGGTCTATAAAATAATTAGGAGCATAGATCAGCTAGATAGTCAATGTCTTTTCCAAGGATGGGGGAGTCTAAAACTAGACAGCATAGGTTTAAGGTGAGAGGGGAGAGATACAAAAGGATCCAGAGGGGCAATTTTTTCACACAGAGGGTAGAGTGTGTCTGGAATGAGCTGCCAGAGGTAGTAGTAGAGAGGGGTACAATTTAAGGGCGTTCAAATGGTCAGTGGATAGGCATTGGAATAGTTTAGGTTAGAGGGTCATGAGATTGGTTCCACTGGTCGGCGCAATATCGAGGGCCGAAGGGCCTGTACTGCTCTGTAATGTTCTGTGTTTGTCTTTTCAAAAGCATTCAGACATTTACATGGGTAAGATGGGTATTGAGGGATATGGGCCAAACGTGGGCAATTGAGTTTAGGAGTCGGGAAGTAATGCTGCAACTTTACAGGACCCTTGTCAGGCCTCATTTGGAGTACTGTGCGCAGTTCTGGTCGCCTCACTATAGGAAAGACGTAGAAGCTATTGAAAGGGTGCAGAGGAGATTTACAAGGATGTTGCCTGGACTGGGAGAACATAGAACATAGAACATTACAGCACAAACAGGCCCTTCGGCCCTCGAGTTGCGCCGATCGCATCAACCCCACCAATCTATAGACCTATCTATAACCCCCAATCCCATTAAACCCCATATACTCATCCAGAAGTCTTTTAAAAGACCCCAGCGAGTTCGCCTCCACCACCGACGACGGCAGCCGATTCCATTCACTCACCACCCTCTGAGTGAAAAACTTACCCCTAACATCACCTCTGTACTTCCCTCCCCGCACCTTAAATCTGTGTCCTCTCGTAGCGACCATAGAACCCTAGAACCCTACAGTGCAGAAACAGGCCCTTCGGCCCATCGAGTCTGCGCCGAATACAATCCCACCCAGACCCTACCCCCATATCCCTACACATTATATCCACTAATCCCTCTAACCTATGCATTCCTGGACACTAAGGGGCAATTTTAGCACGGCCAATCAATCCAACCCACACATCTTTGGACTGTGGGAGGAAACCGGAGCACCCGGAGAAAACCCACGCAGACACGGGGAGAATGTGCAGACTCTACACAGGCAGTGACCCGAGCCGGGAATCGAACCCGGGTCCCTGGAGCTGTGAAGCAGCAGCGCCAACCCACTGTAGCGCCCAAATTTACTTGGTGTTATCAGGTGGCAAGTGGAATTTCCATCCGTCTTTCCAACACGTAAAATGCCATTTCAAAGCAACGACAATATTTTCAGTTCCCCGGCCCCCCCAAGAATGTCCGTTTCTTCCAAGTAGATTTCCGGCTGAGGTTTCAGTTCACCGGACATTCTGTCAAATAAGATTGCCTTCGGAAAAAGGACTTAAGGTACAAAGAAAATTCCATTGTGCAGATGGGAACCTGAGGGGATATTCAGAGGAGAGCTGGCAGTGAAAAGGAAAGAATTAATTGATAAGGAGGTTATATCACAGAATAGTATCAAGGTAAATAGAAAACTGGGAGAGTTTGATCGAATGAAATAGATAATAGATGGGGTAAGGGCCATGTGAAAAAGCCTGAATCAGGGTTAATACACAAGAACGTGAACAGACCGAGAATGATTAATAGAATCCCCGCAGTGCAGAAGAAGGCCATTCAGCCCATCAATTCTGCACAATCCCACCCAGGCCCTATCCCTATTACCCCACATATTGGGTGGCACGGTAGCACAGTGGGTTAGCACTGCTGCTTCACAGCTCTCGGGTCCTGGGTTCGATTCCCGGCTCGGGTCACTGTCTGTGTGGAGTTTGCACATTCTCCTCGTGTCTGCGCGGGTTTCCTCCGGGTGCTCCGGTTTCCTCCCACAGTCCAAAGATGTGTGGGTTAGGTTGATTGGCCGTGCTACAATTGACCGTAGATGCATAGATAGAGGATTAGTGAGTATAATATGTAGGGATATGGGGGTAGGGCCTGGGTGGGATTGTGGTCTGTGTAGACTCGATGGGCCGAATGGCCTCTTTCCTTACTGGAGGGTTTCTATGATTCTATGATATTTAGTCTGTTAGTGCCCCCGAAACTAAGGGGCAACTTATCATGGCCAATCCATCTAACCCGCACATCTTTGGACTGTGGGAGGAAACCGGAGCACCCGGAGGAAACCCACGCAGACACGGGGAGAATGTGCAAACTCCACACAGACAGTGACCCGAGCTGGGACTTGAACCTGGGCCCCTGGTGCTGTGAGGCAGCAGTGCTAACCCACTGGTGCCACCATACCATCCCCAATAAGATTGGTGAACTACAGGCACAGGATGACAAATTAAACTCTGGTGTCATTGCTATAATAGCTCAAAGAAGTTAAGTATTTAATATTCCTGAATACAAGATGTTTAGGGAGGCAGGAAAGGAGGGGGGGCCGGGTGGAGGGAGTATTGATTAAAGATGGAAATACTGGAACACTTTTAACTTTTAATATGCTGGAAGATCTTCAGTGAAGCAAACCTGATTTTTTTTTGGTTAAAGCTGGGTTTTTTTTCACTCTGCTGGGACTTCTTGTGACCAGTGGCCTAGTATTTGTCAAAGGACAGATGTTGTCAGATCTCAACAGCTTGTCTTTAGCAGGGATGAGTTCCATCCAGACCTTTGGAGTAAGCAGTCTGACCACACCAGGTTAAAGTCCAACAGGTTTATTTGATAGTAAACTCACAAGCTTTCAGGGTTTGTCCCTTCGCCAGGTGAATGGAGAGTTCTGGCCTCAGACACAGACCATAGAACATTACAGCGCAGAACAGGCCCTTCGGCCCACGATGTTGCGCCGACCAGTTACAAAACAATGACCCAATAGCCTATACCAATCCCTTTTCGTCCATAAACCTATCCACAGATCTCTTAAACGCCCCCAAACTAGGTGCATTTACAACTGCAGCTGGCAGGGCATTCCAGTCCCTCACCACCCTCTGGGTAAAGAACCTACCCCTGACATCAGTCCTATAACTACCCCCCCTTAATTTAAAATCGTGCCCCCTCGTGCTAGCTTTCTCCATCCTAGGAAAAAGGCTATCACTATCTACCCTGTCTAAACCTCTAATCATCTTATATGTTTCAATGAGATCCCCTCTTATAAAGCATATAAAGCACAGACAGTTTACAGATTACTGATTAGAATGCGAATCTTTACACCTAACCTGCTGTTCAAGTCTTTAAGATGCCGACAATATGAGTGGAAAGAGCATTATGCATATTTATATCCCTCAATCCCATTAAATCCCATATACTCATCCCGAAGTCTCTTAAAAGACTCCAGCGAGTTCGCCTCCCCCACCACTGACGGCAGCCGATTCCATTCACTCACCACCCTCTGAGTGAAAAACTTACCCCTGACATCTCCTCTGTACCTGCTCCCCAGCACCTTAAATCTGTGTCCTCTCGTAGCGACCATTTCAACCCGGGGAAATAGCCTCTGAGAGTCCACCCTATCTATTCCTCTCAACATTTTATAAACTTCTATCAGGTCGCCTCTCAACCTTCGCCTCTCCAGGGAAAAGAGTCCCAGCTCCCTCAACCTATCTTCATAAGGCATGCCTCCCAGTCCAGGCAACATCCTTGTAAATCTCCTCTGCACCCTTTCAATAGCTTCCACATCCTTCCTGTGGTGAGGTGACCAGAACTGCGCACAGTACTCCAAGTGGGGTCTGACAAGGGTCTTATAAAGCTGCAGCATTACCTCCCGACTCCTAAACACAATCCCTCGATTTTTCTTTACAAAGTACTAAGATGCTCCCCAGGCCAAGGTGAGAGAGGAGGTAACTGAGACACTGAAGGAATTTAGAGGGAGGAGGTGTCAGAAAGGCTATCTCTACTTACAGTAGGTAAGGTACCAGGACCAGATGAGATGGATCCAAGGATATTGAGGAAGTGAGTGTGGAAATTGCAGAGGCACTGGTGATAATCTTCCAGACTTCCTGAGACACAATGGACCGAAGAATTGTGAATGTTACACCCTTGTACAGAAAGGGGTGAAAGGATAAAGTCGGCAACTATAGACCAGTCAATCTGACTTCCTTGGTAAGGAAGCTTCTGGAAAACATAGTTCAAGATAAGATCAATGGCCACTGAGGCAAAGATGTGGAGATGCCGGTGTTGGACTGGGGTGGGCTCAGTAAGAAGTCTCACAACACCAGCTTAAAGTCCAACAGGTATATCTGGTAGCACAAGCCATAACTGAGGACTTGAACCCTGGTGTTGTGAGACTTCTTACTGCACTTAGATAAATGTAGGATAATTAAAGGTAGTCAGCAGGGATTCATCAAGGAGAAAATCATAGTGCAGAAGGAGGCCATTTGGCCCATCGAGTCTGCACCGACCACAATCCTGCCTCAGCCCTATCCCCATAACCCCATGCTTAGCTTGACACTAAGGGGCAATTTGGAATGGCCAATCCCAATCCACCTAACCCGCACATCTTCGGACTGTGGGAGAAGACCAGAGTACCCGGAGGAAACCCACGTAGACAGGTGTGCAAACTTCACACGGTGACTCCAACTGGAAATCAAACTGGGGTCTCTGGCGCTATGAGACAGCAGTGCTAGCCTCTGCCACCACCGACTGGAGTTTCTTTTGAGGAAGTCATAGAGAAGGTTGATAAGGGCATTGCTGTTGATGTGGTGTATGTAGATTTTTAAAAGGCATTTGTTACAGTGCCACATGACAGACTTGTGGGCAAATTCTAGCTTAAGGAAATAAAAGAGAAAATCGGCACTTGGATAAGAAATTGGCTGAATGACGAGGAAACAGAGAGAAATGATAAACAGTCGATTTTTCAGATTGGTGGAGGGTTTGGAGAGCAGTTTTCCGGAGGGGTGAGTGTTGGGACCCTGCTGTTTCTGATATTTATTACTGATGATGTGGAGATGCTGGCGTTGGAGTGGGGTAAACACAGTAAGAATATGCTGTTATATAGAACATAGAACATAGAACATTACAGCGCAGAACAGGCCCTTCGACCCACGATGTTGTGCCGACCAGTTACAAAAACAATGACCCACTAACCTAAACCAATCCCTTTCCATCCATAAACCTATCCACAGATCTCTTAAACGCCCCCAAACTAGGCGCATTTACAACTGCAGCTGGCAGGGCATTCCAATCCCTCACCACCCTCTGGGTAAAGAACCTACCCCTGACATCAGTCCTATAACTACCCCCCCTTAATTTAAAGCCAATGCCCCCTCGTGCTAGCTTTCTCCATATGCTCTGTCTGAGGCCAGAACTCTCCGTTCACCTGACGCAGGGGCAAACCCCAAAAGCTTGTGAGCTTTTATAAATCGGTTGGACTTAAACCTGGCGTTGTCAGACTTCTCACCGTGTTTCTTCCTGACCCAGACTGTGGTGTTCGGGACACGAATTCACAGTTTGGGGATGAAATGAAGATATGGAGGCATTGTCAACCCTGGACTTCAGAAGCACAGAGACATGTTGGGCAGAGCTGTGGCAGATGAAGTTCAATGCAGAGAAATGTGATTCATTCTGGCAGGAAGAATATGGAGAAACAGAATAAGATAAAGGGAGAAATATTTAAAGGAGGTTCAGGAACAGAGGGACCTTCTGGTATATGTACATAAACCATTGAAGATGGCAGGGCGTGCTGACAGAGCAGTCAATAAAGCATGTATTATCTCAGGTTTTATGAATTGAATACAGCAGTGAGTGGCTCATGTTAAATTTGTATTGGTTAGGCCTCATCTGGAGTGGTTCATCCATTTGTGGACCATTCTAGACGGCGCTGGAGCGAGGCAACTTCTTACAAGCTGTGTCTAGCATTCTCGGGCGGCACGGTAGCACAGTGGGTTAGCACCGCTGCTTCACAGCCCCAGGGTCCTGGGTTCGATTCCCGGCTCGGGTCACTGCCTGTGTGGAGTTTGCACATTCTCCTCGTGTCTGCGTGGGTTTCCTCCGGGTGCTCCGGTTTCCTCCCACAGTCCAAAGATGTGCGGGTTAGGTTGATTGGCCAGGCTAAGAAATTGCCCCTTAGTGTCCAGGTGAGCGGATGTGGGAGGGATTAGTGGGTATAATATGTAGAGATATAGGGGTAGGGCCTGGGTGGGATTGTGTTCAGTGCAGACTTGATGGGCCGAAGGGCCTCTTTCTGCACTGTAGGGTTCTATGATTGTATGATCTACTCTCTAATTCCACTTTTTACTTTTGTTCCATGTTTTAAAGCTCTATTCTGACTCTTTTAAACTCTGTAATGGACCTACCTTATATTAAGTTGACCTTTCTCTACACCCGAGCTATGACTGTAACCCAACATTCTGCTCTCTCTCCTTTCCTCCTCCATGAACAGTATGCTTTGTCAGCATAGCACGCAAGAAACAATGCTTTTCACTGCATACTAATACATGTGACAATGATAAATCAAATCAAATCCATTTCTGGGCACCATTCTTGAGGAAGGGTGTGAAGGCATTGGGAGGGAGTACAGAGGAGATTCACAAGAATGATTCCAGGGAGTAGGGACTGCAGCTAAGAGGATAGATTGGAGAGGTTGGGAATGTTTTCCTTGGAGAACAGAAGTCTTGTGAGGAGACTTGATTGAGGTATTCAAGATCCTGAGGAGCACGGACAGGGTAAATAGTGGGAAACTGTTCCCTTCTCAAGAGAGCATCAAGAACTAGAGGACACAGAGTCAAAATAATGCGCAAAGGATGCAGAAATAATGTGAGGAAAAAAAATGATTGGAGGCTGAGAGTTTGCTGAGAGGGAGGTTCGCTCGAGATGTTCAAAAGATGTTTGAACTGGATTGTTAACTGAAAAGAGAGAATGTGCAAGGTTCCGGGAATACGGCAGGGGAAGGGGGCTGGGTAGAATGCTCTTTCAGAGAGCTGGTGCAGAATCGATGGGCAGAATGGCCTCCTTCTGCACTGCAAAGATTGTATGATTTTAGATGATCAGAGGATTGGATAGGGTGGACAGTGAGAGCCTTTTTCCTCGGATGGTGACGGCTAACACGAGGGGACATAGCTTTAAATTGAGGGGTGGTAATTATAGGACGGATGTCAGAGGTAGGTACTTCACTCAGAGGGTAGTAAGGGCGTGGAATGCCCTGCCTGCAGCAGTTGTGGATTCGCCAACTTTAAGGGCGTTCAAATGGTCAGTGGATAGGCATATGGATAACTTTGGAATAGTTTAGGTTAGAGGGTCATTAGATTGGTTCCACTGGTCAGTACTGCGCTGTAATGTTCTATGTTCTACAACATTCCAGCCTGGGACCACTGGAGTAGGGAACACCAAGAGAAGATTTAAGTGCGTGCTTTAGAACATTCAAGAATTTTGAATGAATGGGAAAATCTCTTCTGGTTGTAAATTGGTGAAAAGGAACTAAGTTACCAAGAAGAGTACAAGACTAAACAAAACTTATAGCGGCACAGTGGCACAGTGGTTAGCTCTGCTGCCTCCCGGGACCCAGGTTCAATTCCAGCCTCGGGTCACTGTCTGTGTGGAGTTTACACATTCTCCCCGTATCTGCGTGGGTTTCCCCCAGGTGCTTCAGATTCATCCCACAGTCCAAAGATGGATTGACCACGATAAATTGTCCCTTAGTGTCAGGGGGGATGAGCGAGGGTAAATGCGTGGGATTACGGGGATGGGACCTGGGTGGGATTGTGATTGGAGTAGATGGGGCGAACAGCCTCCGTATAAGCTGTTTGCACTGAGATGTTGGGAAGTGGATTGCATTGGCAACAGCACGTTGTTGAGGCAGCATTTCAGGGAAAATTGGACAAACGTTCGAGGCAGAAGATGGTAAAAGTCGTTTTAAGAGCAGGAAGATTAGTTTTAGCATGTCTTAGCAAAGGACCAGCAACGACATAATCGACCAAATAACTCCCCACAGTGCCGTCAAGGTCTGTGCTTCCAGCAACCCTGAGTGCCTCTCGCGAGTTGGCATGAATATTAATAGGAGCAAACGATGAGAAATGGACATGATCTTACCATGTCATTACCCTCTCACCTGGGTCACGCACTGACTGAAAAACTGGACAGGGATTCCTGCTGACTGACTAAAGAGACCAGGGCAGGCAATGGGTGGAGATCCATCGTAACCGATCGTATTGCCACTGCCCAGTGACGCCCATTTGATTAGGGCCACAGGGGCACCCGGAAACCTGTACAACATCTGGCTTCGGGCCAACTCCTGTTGGGCAGAAGCCAGCGGGCACGGAATTCTAAGGGCAACGTGAATTTTCCTGCCAGAAAGAAGAACATAGAACATAGAACATTACAGCGCAGAACAGGCCTTTCGGCCCACGATGTTGCGCCGACCAGTTACAAAACAATGACCCACTAGCCTAAACCAATCCCTTTTCATCCATAAACCTATCCACAGATCTCTTAAACGCCCCCAAACTAGGTGCATTTACAACTGCAGCTGGCAGGGCATTCCAGTCCCTCACCACCCTCTGGGTAAAGAACCTACCCCTGACATCCGTCCTATAACTACCCCCCCTTAATTTAAAATCGTGCCCCCTCGTGTTAGCTTTCTCCATCCTAGGAAAAAGGCTATCACTATCTACCCTGTCTAAACCTCTAATCATCTTATATGTTTCAATGAGATCCCCTCTTCGCCGCCTTCTTTCCAGCGAAAACAACCCCAAATCTCTCAGTCTCTCCTCATAGGACCTCCCCTCCATACCAGGCAACATCCTGGTAAACCTCCTCTGCACCCTCTCCAAAGCCTCCACATCCTTCCTGTAATGTGGGGACCAGAACTGCACACAAAACTCCAAGTGCGGCCGCACCAGAGTTGTGTACAGTTGCATCATGACGCTGCGACTCCTAAATTCAATCCTCCTACCAATAAACGCCAAGACTCCGTATGCCTTCTTAACAACCTTATCTACTTGATTCCCAACTTTCAGGGATCTATGTACACATACACCTAGATCCCTCTGCTCCTCCACACTATTCAAAGTCCTCCCGTTAGCCCTATACTCAACACATCTGTTATTCCTACCGAAATGAGTACTTAATTAAAGGATTGATCAAAAAAAAACTTCAAAGCTCAGGGGATTAGAGCGGATTTCAATTCAGAAAATGATCTGCTCAAAAGAGCCAAAGTGATCTACTTCAGAAAGTTCCTCAGGGGACTGTGGTGTAGTAAGTAAAGCTGCCACTCAATGTATCATCATTGCTCTCTCAGTGTAGAGGATACCAAAAAGATATGAAATGAAGTGATCATTTTATTAAGATTCAATCCAATGAACAGTGTGGTTCACTGAGAAACACATTTGATTTGATTTATTATTGTTACATGTATTATATACACGTATTACATTGTTCCTTGCGCACTATACAGACAAAGCATACCGTTCATTGAGAAAGAAAGGAGTGTATTGTCATGGTCACAGCTCGGGTACAGAGAAAGATCAACTTAGTGCAAGGTAGGTCTATCTAAAAGTCTGACAGCAGCAGGGAAGAAGCTATTCTTGTGTCAGTTGGTACGTGACGTTTGTATCTTTTTCCCGACGGAAGGAGGTGAGAGAGAGAGAGAGAATGAACGGGGGTCCTTAATTATGCTAGGTGCTTCTCCGAGACAGCGGTAAGTGTAGACAGAGTCAATGGGTGGGAGGCTGGTTTGTGCGATGGATTGGGCTATGTTCATGACCTTATGTAGTTCCTTGCAGTCTTGGACAGAGCAGGAGACCGGACCAAGCTGCGATACACCCAGAAAGAATACTTTCTATGGGTCATTTGTAAAAGTTGGTGAGAATTGTAGCTGACGTACCAAATTTCCTTAATGGGTCTCGCTTAGGACAGAACTAAAACAGGGAGGGAAACTATCTGCAGTCGATTCATCTAAGTGGAAATGGTAAAGCCAAGGCCTGATGTTTCCTTTATTGGAATCTTTAGTTACTGTGCCCAATCCGTGAAACTGTTGTCCAAGTTCTCATTTAATGGGATTGAGGGTCATCGATAGGCCTAGTAGGGAGGGGTATATGATCAGCGCAACTTGTGGGCCGAAGGGCCTGTTTGTGCTGTCGTGTTCTACGTTCTCCCGCTAACCAATCATCATAACCTTGAATGTATAAGTGTCTGCGAATCAGAGCCATCTCCAAGCACAGCAGACACTGGATTGGACCACGGTCCATGAGGTTTGATGGGATTCGGGCGTTTGGGGGCCCGAGTTATAAAAATGGAGAAAACCACTTCCCTTCAAGCCTGGGACCGAAGACCAGAGAGTAAACAATTCCTAAGCCCCCATCCTGAAGATTGTGAAATCAACTTATCTGAATTGCCCTGCGGAAAGGTTGAGCTATCCGGAACTTTCCTCCTTCTCAGCTCCAGGTAAATACTTCCTGACCAGGCTGCTCACAGGAGGTGCGGGCCTACATGGATGCATTGGCCTTTGAGGGGGATCCAGAGGAGGTTCACAAGAATGATCCTAGGAATGAAGGGTTTGTCATATGAGGAACTATTGAGGAATCTGTGTGTCTATTCTCGATGGAGTTTACAAGGATGAGGGGGGATCTAATTGAAACTTACAGAATACTGAAAGGCCGAGATCAGGTGGATGTGGAGAGGAAGCTTCCATTTGTAGAACTCAAGGGCAGAACCTCAGAGTGAAGGGACGTTCCTTTAAAACTGGGATGAGGAGGAGTTTCTTCAGCTGGAGGGTGGTGAATCTGTGGAACTCACTGCCACACAGAGTTGTGTAGGCCGAATCATTGAGTGTCAGAGATAGATAGGTTCTTGATAGGTAAGCGCATCGAGGGTGATGGGGAGTAGGCAGGAGAATGGGGATGAGAATCAGCCATGATTGAATGGTGGAGCAGACTTGATGGGCCCAATGGCCTAATTCTGCTCCGATACCTTGTGGTCTTCAGTCTGCAGAAGGTTCAGGGTCTGTTGGACGAAGTGGAGAGAAGATATTATCAGCAGAGTGACACACTGCTGTCTCACAGCTCCAGGGACCCGGGTTCGATTCCCGGCTCGGGTCACTGCCTGTGTGGAGTCTGCACATTCTCCCCGTGTCTGCGTGGGTTTCCTCCGGGTGCTCCGGTTTCCTCCCACAGTCCAAAGAATTGTGGATGAGGTTGATTGGCCGTGCTAAATTGACCCCAGTGTCAGGGGATTAACAGGGTAAATATGTGGGGACACGGGGATAGGGTGGGACTGTAGTCAGTGCGGGCTCGATGGGCTGAATGGCCTCCTTCTGCACTGTCGAGATTCTATGAACTCCTCACCTCATAAACATTACCATAGGAATGTACAGTGAGGAGAAAGACATGGGAAAAGACAGCAGAGATGCTGAATGGCTTCTCAATCGTGCCAAATAAAACTTTTGATGAAGTGCCACATATTAGAATTATTCGCCAAATGGATGTGTATGGGATTTTCATTCTTTATTCCTTCTTTGAAGTCATCTATAAATTACAGTGCAAGGCTGTGTCATGAGCTGCCAGTTGGAATACACACACATTATCCCTGTATTGTTTCCTCACTTTCAACAAATTCCCAACACAGTGCATTAGCGCAAATTCCTTTCACTTTCATTTTGTTAACAGTCTGTTGGTGTGTGTAGCCTCATTGAATGTCTTCCGGAAGCCCACAGCATCCATGAACCCTTCCTTATCGTCCACAAGAGTGACCTCCTTAAAATATTCCTCAAGGTTCACTGGACATGATTTACTCTTTCCAACTCAACATTGGAAGCTGATCAGAGAGACCCAACGACACAAGTACACATCCACCCTACGCCAATCACTCATTCCTCCTGCTCCCTTACACGTGCACCATAGAAAGCATTCTTTCTGGTTGTATCACAGCTCGGTCTGACTCCTGCTCCGCCCAACATTGCGACAAACTACAAAAGGCCGTGAATGAAGCCCAATCCATCAGTCAAACCAGCCTCCCACCCATTGATTCTGTCCACACTTCCCATTGCCTCGGCAAATGGCAAGGATCTCGGGGTCCGGGTCCACAGGACTCTTAAATCGGCCTCGCAGGTGGAGGAGGTGGTCAAGAAGGCGTATGGTGTACTGGCCTTCATTAATCGAGGGATTGAGTTTAGGAGTCGGGAGGTAATGCTGCAACTTTACAGGACCCTTGTCAGGCCTCATTTGGAGTACTGTGCGCAGTTCTGGTCGCCTCACTATAGGAAAGACGTAGAAGCTATTGAAAGGGTGCAGAGGAGATTTACAAGGATGTTACCTGGACTGGGAGGCATGCCTTATGAAGATAGGTTGAGGGAGCTGGGACTCTTTTCCCTGGAGAGGCGAAGGTTGAGAGGCGACCTGATAGAAGTTTATAAAATGTTGAGAGGAATAGATAGGGTGGACTCTCAGAGGCTATTTCCCCGGGTTGAAATGGTCGCTACGAGAGGACACAGATTTAAGGTGCAGGGAGGGAAGTACAGAGGTGATGTTAGGGGTAAGTTTTTCATTCAGAGGGTGGTGAGTGAATGGAATCGGCTGCCGTCATCGGTGGTGGAGGTGAACTCGCTGGGGTCTTTTAAAAGACTTCTGGATGAGTATATGGGGTTTAATGGGATTGGGGGTTTTAGATAGGTCTATAGATTGGTGGGGTTGATGTGATCGGCGCAACTCAAGGGCCGAAGGGCCTGTTTGTGCTGTAATGTTCTATGTTCTATGTTAAACCAGCCAGCATAATTAAGGACCACACCCACCCTGGACATTCAATACAAAAGTCTAAGGTCATGTACCAACCGACTCAGGAACAGCTTCTTCCCTGCTGCCGACGGACTTTTGAATGAACCTACCTCACATTAAACTGATCTTTTCTCTACACTCCAGCTACGACTGTAACACTATATTCTGCAGTCTCTTGTTTCCTTCTCTATGAATGGTATGCTTTGTCTGGATAGTGCGCAAAAAAACAGTACTTTTCACAGTGTACTTATACGTGTGACAATAATAATAAGTCAGATCAAATCCCCACAACAGAAAGTCAATAATTTCTCTCTCCCATTCTCCAATAATGGAGCACATTTAGCCAATATCCCACCCTTGGCCAATTACAGAATCTGAAGAATTTTGGAGGATTAAGACTTGTGTATCTGTAATCTCCTAACCTAGTTCTTTTATATTAAAGTGGAAACCATAATGTCATCGACATTTATCGATCTTTCACCTCTCCGCTACTCTTTTTTTCACTTATATTTAAGCTAGTAAAATCCTCTCAATTTTTTTTATTTGCTTACACAGAACACCACAGCACAAACAGGCCCTTCAGCCCACGAGTTGCGCCAATCATATCCATACCTACCAGGCCTATCTATAACACCAAGATTGACACCGGATGACACCAAGATTGAGGGAACGGCAAATTGTGCGGAGGGTGTGGAGAGTCTGCAGAAGGATCTAGATAGGCTGGGCGAATGGGCCAGGAAATGGCAAATGGAATTTAATGTTGGCAAGTGTGAGGTGGTCCACTTTGGAAGGAAGAATGGTAGGAAGGACTATTACTTACGTGGCAAAAAACTGCAGCAGGCGACAGTGCAGAGGGACCTCGGGGTCCTTGTGCATGAGTCGCAAAAACCCAGCTTGCAGGTGCAGCAGGTGGTCAGGAAGGCGAATGGGATGCTGGCCTTCATAGCGAGGGGGATTGAATATAAAAGTAGGGAGGTCTTGCTGCAGCTGTATAGGGCATTGGTGAGGCCGCAGCTGGAGTACTGTGTGCAGTTTTGGGCGCCGCACCTGCGCAAGGATATTTTGGCCCTGGAGGGAGTGCAGAGGAGGTTTACTAGGCTGATACCGGAGTTGAGGGGATTGAGCTATGAGGAGAGGCTGAATAAACTAGGCTTGTACTCGTTAGAGTTTAGAAGAATGAGGGGAGATCTCATTGAGACGTATAAGATGATGAATGGGATGGATAGGATAGAGGTGGAGAGACTCTTCCCACTCAAAAAAGACAGTAGGACTAGGGGGCACAGCCTCAAGATAAAGGGGGGGCAGTTTAGAACAGAGTTGAGGAGGAACTTCTTCACTCAAAGGGTGGTGAATCTCTGGAATTCTCTTCGGGCAGAGAAGTGGTGGAGGCTGCCTCGCTAAATATTTTTAAGAAGCGGGTTGATGGGTTTTTGATAAGAGAAGGGATTAAGGGTTATGGGGAGAGGGCGGGAATGTGGAGCTGAGCCACGACAGATCAGCCATGATCTTATTGAATGGCGGGGCAGGCTCGAAGGGCCAGATGGCCTACTCCTGCTCCTATTTCTTATGTTCTTATGTTCTTATAACCCTCAATCCCATTAAATCCCATGTACTCATCCAGAAGTCTCTTAAAAGACCCCAGCGAGTTCGCCTCCACCATCGACGGCAGCCGATTCCACTCACTCACCACCCTCTGAATGAAAAACTTACCCCTGACATCTCCTCTGTACCTGCTCCCCAGCACCTTAAATCTGTGTCCTCTCGTAGCGACCATTTCAGCCCTGGGAAATAGCCTCCGAGAATCCACCCTATCTATTCATAGAACATAGAACATAGAACACTACAGCACAAACAAGCCCTTCGGCCCACGAGTTGCACCGATCACATCAACACCTACCAACCTACAGACCTATCTATAACCCTCAATCTCATTAAACCCCATATACTCATCCAGAAGTCTCTTAAAAGACCCCAGCGAGTTCGCCTCCACCATCGACGGCAGCCAATTCCACTCACTCACCACCCTCTGAGTGAAAAACTTACCCCTGACATCTCCTCTGTACCTGCTCCCCAGCACCTTAAACCTGTGTCCTCTCGTAGCGACCATTTCAACCCGGGGAAATAGTCTCTGAGAGTCCACCCTATCTATTCCTCTCAACATTTTATAAACTTCTATCAGGTCGCCTCTCAACCTTCGCCTCTCTAGGGAAAAGAGTCCCAGCTCCCTCAACCTATCTTCATAAGGCATGCCTCCCAATCCAGGCAACATCCTTGTAAATCTCCTTTGTACCCTTTCAATAGCTTCCACATCCTTCCTGTAGTGAGGCGACCAGAACTGCGCACAGTGCTCCAAGTGGGGTCTGACAAGGGTCCTGTAAAGTTGCAGCATTATCTCCCTTCTCTCTCTGCTATGACAAAAAAGTCATCAATTCATAGGTCTATAATCTCTTCTTTCCAGTCACGTTATCAGCTGCCTTTGTCTTTAGAGCCACTCCTTAGCCTGGGTGTCCAAACCTTTGGGAGGTGGTAACAAAGTGGTCACTGAACTAGCAATCCAGGGTAATGGTGTAGGGACCTGGGTACGAATCCCACCACAGCAGGTCGTGAAACTTGAATTCAGGAAACATCATGAATTAAAAGTCTAATGATGACCACGAAATCATTGGTGATTGTCATAAAAACCCATCTGGTTCACTTATGACCTTTTAGAGAAGGAAATCTGCCACCCTTACCTTGTCTGGCCCACATGTGACCTCTATATCAACAGTACTTAGGGCAGCACTGTGGCCCAGTGGTTCACACTGCTGCCTCACAGTGAACAGGGACCGGGGTTCAGTTCCCAGCTTCGGTCACTGTGTGGAGTTTGCACATTCTCCCCGTGTCTGCGTGGGTTTCTGCCAGGTGCTCCAGTTTCCTCCTACACTCCAAAAATGTGCATGTTAGCAAGATTGGACAAGCTAAATTGCCTCTTAGTGTCAGGGAAATTAGCTGGGGTAAATGCTCGGGGGTTTTGGGGATAGGGCCTGGTGGATGGTGGTTAGCGCAAACTTGATGGGCCAAATGGCCGCCTTCTGCACTATTGGATTTTATGATTCTAAGATAATGCCTTCCGAAAGGGCGGCACGGTGGCACAATGGTTTGCACTTCTGCCTCACACCACCAGGGATCCAGGTTCGATTCCTGGCTTGGGTCACTATCTGTGTGGAGACAAAGTGGGAAAACACCTAGATTCTACCCAAAGAGTTTCTACTGCCTCGAAAGGCCAATGATTTCCTGACTTATCAAAGAATTGGTTGGAAATGAACACTATTAGCAGGAGTACAAACTCAGTTTCTACAACTGCTATTACTGGTGCAGCTGGACTATCTTCTACTTAACCAAAGAAATTATGGGTGGAATCTTCTCATCCTGGGTGTTTCTGATGTTGACACCATTTCAGACTTGTGAACCCCACAGCCTCAGGAACAAGCTTCTTGGCTGGTCTTCACCAGAGCAACTCCTGGGCTCAATATTCACCTCACTCACCACCCAATCAGTACCTCGGTGTCCCTGCGGAAGCTGATGATCCTACCAGCAGACTGAATCCCTAGAAAGACACGGAAGGATTCGGAATAGAACCGTCTTATGGAATCTTCTGGCTTTGCGAGAATAGGGCATTCTCTCAAAATTAAGAATGAGGGCCGGATTGCCACCATTGGAGTGTTGGAGCATCAGGCATCCATCTACATTTGATTATAAGAGACCCTTGTTGAAGCAGATTACTGTTCCATCAAAAACTTTGGCCAACTGTAGTCATCCCCTCATTCTAAACACAGCCAAGCCACCAAAGTTCAATCTGATGTGGGGTGGCATGGCCAAGAGGTCTAAGGCACTGAATTTACAGCTCCATAGAGACTGGAGCCTGAGTTCAAATCCCACCAGTGCCAAACTTTCTGCTGAATATACAGTCCGATATTGGAGCAGCATGGTAGCACAGTGGGTTAGCACTGCTGCCTCACAGCGCCAGGGGCCCTGGGTTCAATTCCTGGCTCAGGTCACTGTCTGTGTGGAGTTTGCACATTCTCCCCATGCCTGCGTGGGTTTCCTCCGGGTGCTGACGAAGAGGCAGTCCCCTCGAAAGCTTGTGAGAATATTATCAAATAAATCGGTTGGACTAAAACCTGGTGTTGTCAGACTTTGTACTGTGTCCCTCCCACAACCCAAAGATGTGCGGGTTAGGTGGATTGGCCGCGCTAAATTACCCCCTACTGACAGGGGGACTAGCTAGGGTAAATGCACGGGGTTATGGGGATAGGGGCTGGGTGGTATTGTGGTCAGTGCAGACTCGATGGGCTGAATGGCCTTCTTCTGCACTGGAGGGATTCTATGATATTGTTATGCAGCCTCCCTGTCATCAAGTATGTTCTGTGTCACTGCTGTGTCACAGCATGGAGAAAAAAGCCCTTCTGCCCATCGCATTTGTGCTAGTCACAAACAAAGCACCTCTATTCTCATCCCATCTGCTAGCACTTGGACCATAGCCTTTTAAGTCTTGGTATCGCATCTAAATACTTCTTCAATGTTATGAGGGTGTCTGCCTTCAACACCCTTTCAGGCAGAGTTCGAGATTCCAACCACCCTCTGGGTGAAAAGGGTTCTCCTCTGAACCTCCTGCCCCCCTCTCTTAAATCCATCCCCCTGGTCACTGACCCCACAGGTTTCTGCACCGAGAGAGCCTTTCCACAGCAAATCCCAGCAAATGTTTAGAAGATCAGAGGGTTCGCCAAAATAATGAAAATATACCAGAAACCATCGTCACAAGCTGCACAGTAAAAAAACCCCCTCACTCCTCACCTTCCCAATATCCTGTGGGTCTTTGAACCTATCCTGGGTGTTGAATGAATGAAAAATGTGAAGACTGCCTGGCGAATGGATCACGCGCTGAGTATAAAAACACAGGCCAATCAGAATTGCGTCAACGGCTCTTGAATTGGCCTTTTAACTGTCAGCAGGCGTGTTTGGGACGTCTGCCCACTGCCCAAAACATTGCGAGGTGGTGGCACGATCATGTCAGGACACGCTCCACTTTGCAACTGTTCAGATCTACCGCGCACCCAAGAATCTGGCCCCTACCTTACGGATGAACGAGTACACTATCAAGGGCAGGAGTCTTAGTAGCGTTGAAGAGCAGAAGGATCTCGGGGTCCGGGTTCACAGGACTCTTAAATCGGCCTCGCAGGTGGAAGAGGTGGTCAAGAAGGCGTATGGTGTACTGGCCTTCATTAATCGAGGGATTGAGTTTAGGAGACGGGAGGTAATGCTGCAACTTTACAGGACCCTCGTCAGGCCTCATTTGGAGTACTGTGCGCAGTTCTGGTCGCCTCACTATAGGAAAGACGTAGAAGCTATTGAAAGGGTGCAGAGGAGATTTACAAGGATGTTGCCTGGACTGGGAGGCATGCCTTATGAAGATAGGTTGAGGGAGCTGGGACTCTTTTCCCTAGAGAGGCGAAGGTTGAGAGGCGACCTGATAGAGGTTTATAAAATGTTGAGAGGAATAGATAGGGTGGACTCTCAGAGGCTATTTCCCCGGGTTGAAATGGTCGCTACGAGAGGACACAGATTTAAGGTGCGGGGAGGGAAGTACAGAGGTGATGTTAGGGGTAAGTTTTTCACTCAGAGGGTGGTGAGTGATTGGAATCGGCTGCCGTCATTGGTGGTGGAGGCGAACTCGCTGGGGTCTTTTAAAAGACTTCTGGATGAGTATATGGGGTTTAATGGGATTGGGGGTTATAGATAGGTCTATAGATTGGTGGGGTTGATGTGATCGGCGCAACTCGAGGGCCGAAGGGCCTGTTTGTGCTGTAATGTTCTATGAATCTATAACTTATATCAGTGTAAAAGCTACAACACAGTGGTTACAGCACTGCTGTCTCCCAGCGCCAGGGCTCAAATTCCAGCTTCGGTTGACCGTGTAGAGTTTGCACATTCTCCCCATGTCTGCGTGGGTTTCCTTTGAGTGCTCCGGTTTCCTCCCACATTCTAAAGATGTGCAGGTTAGGTTGACTGGCCATGCTAATTGATTGACCCTTGCATTGGGGGAATTGGCAGGGTAAATAAGTGGGGTTGCAGGAACGGAGCTGGGGTGCAAACTCGATGGGCCGAATGTCCTCCTTCTGGACTGTCGGAATTGTTATGATTCTGAAAGCTAAGATGGATGATGTCGTGTCATATACATAACCCTGTGCTGAAGAATCAGCATCCATTTAATCGGATTTATAGGCAACGTTGTGGTCCTGGCATCATAAGACGACCAGATTGGACATCTACCTTGCCTTGGTAGCTTGGCCCAGTGTCAACATCACTGCTGAACAAGATGGCGGAGGACTGGGGCCTTCATGCAGTGAAGCAGTGTGGGATTGAAGCAATGCCCACTCCACATTTTTCCAATGAGGCAGGGGAACAGGACACCTCAAATGCATCCCCCCCAGTTCTTCCATCAGATGGAAGGGGAATGGGTGGCACTTTCCGTTGCTGCCAAAAGTGAAAAGCTTCTCTCAGGCGCTGTGAAGCACAGGGAGGATGTCCTTGAGGGTGAGAAAGATGCAAAATTGTTCTATTTAATACACTCCTGGTGCTATTTATAGCAATGGAGCCTGGAACAGGGCAAGTGTTGGGCAAAGAGGAAGATTTAAACTCGCACTAACCTCTGGCTCCTGAATAACATTACACTCCAATGACAGTGCTGAGCAAATTCCACTGCCTCTTTAAAAAAGCTAATACTAATTACGCAACGTTTCATCCGATTAAAGATATGAATCAGTCGAGGATTGTACTGCCACTTCATAATAAGAACATAAGAACATAAGAAATAGGAGCAGGAGTAGGCCATCTAGCCCTTCGAGCCTGCCCCGCCATTCAATAAGATCATGGCTGATCTGTCGTGGCTCAGTTCCACCTTCCCGCCCTCTCCCCATAACCCTTAATCCCCTCTCTTATCAAGAACCCATCAACCCGCGTCTTAAAAATATTTAGCGAGGCAGCCTCCACCACTTCAACGGGCAGAGAATTCCAGAGATTCACCACCCTTTGAGTGAAGAAGTTCCTCCTCAACTCCGTTCTAAACCGCCTCCCCTTTATCTTGAGGCTGTGCCCCCTAGTCCTACTGTCCTTTCTGAGCGGGAAGAGTCTCTCCACCTCTATCCTATCCATCCCATTCATCATCTTATACGTCTCAATGAGATCTCCCCTTATTCTTCTAAACTCCAACGAGTACAAGCCTAGTTTATTCAGCCTCTCCTCATAGCTCAATCCCCTCAACTCCGGTATCAGCCGAGTAAACCTCCTCTGCACTCCCTCCAGGGCCAAAATATCCTTGCGCAGGTGCGGCGCCCAAAACTGCACACAGTTATAATAATGCGTATAGTAACGAGAGTGACAACATTAGAACACGAGATAGAGATTTTCCTGAGAGTATCGAGTGCTTTACTGACTGATTAGTGGCTGTCGCTACACTTTTCCCCTTCTGCAATGTCAGAGGGCACACATTCGGACATTTGTAAAAATGGAACTCGTCATTCAGCGCTACTTTCAACTACTGACGTTTCTCTGTCAATGTAAAATTATTGTCGAGCCAATCGGGACAATATCAGCTGGATGGATATAATCTCACACACACTGGAGTGTGGCGACGAGGAGACTTCCACAGTGACTTCATTGCTGTGTGAACGTAAGCCGACTGGTGACACTAATAAATAAAATACTTTTCAAAAAACTAAACTGTTGTGGCACCAAAAATTAAATGATTTTTTACCGTGTTTAAGAATTGAGATATACATGTGTGTGTATCCGGGGTAGCACGGTGGTGAAAGTTGCTGCCTCACAGCGCCAGGGACCCGGGTTCGATTCCTGTATTGGGTCACTGCCTCTATGGGGTTTAATAGAACAGAGAACACTACAGCACAAACAGGCCCTTCAGCCCACAAGTTGCGCCGATCTCATCTCTACCTACCAAGCCACAGAACTATCTGTAACTTCCAATGCCATTGAATCCCAGATACTCATCCAGAAGTCTTTTAAAAGACCATTTTACACATTCTCTTCAGTGGATTTCCTCTGAGTGCTCCAGTTTCTTCCAATGGTCTGAAAGACGTCAATGCTCGTTAGGTTAATTGGCCATGCTAAATTGCCTTTATGTTGGGGGGGGGGAGGGTGGATGCTAGCTAGGACTTATAGAACATAGAACATAGAACATTACAGCGCAGAACAGGCCCTTCGGCCCACGATGTTGCGCCGACCAGTTACAAAACAATGACCCACTAGCCTAAACCAATCCCTTTTCGTCCATAAACCTATCCACAGATCTCTTAAACGCCCCCAAACTAGGTGCATTTACAACTGCAGCTGGCAGGGCATTCCAGTCCCTCACCACCCTCTGGGTAAAGAACCTACCCCTGACATCAGTCCTATAACTACCTCCCCTTAATTTAAAATCGTGCCCCCTCGTGCTAGCTTTCTCCATCCGAGGAAAAAGGCTATCACTATCTACCCTGTCTAAACCTCTAATCATCTTATATGTTTCAATGAGGTCCCCTCTTAGCCGCCTTCTTTCCAGCGAAAACAACCCCAAATCTCTCAGTCTCTCCTCATAGGATCTCCCCTCCATACCAGGCAACATCCTGGTAAACCTCCTCTGCACCCTCTCCAAAGCCTCTACATCCTTCCTGTAATCATAGAACCCTACAGTGCAGAAAGAGGCCCTTCGGCCCATCGAGTCTGCACCGACCACAATCTCACCCAGGTGTATCCCTACACATTTACCCGCTAAACCCTCTAACCTACACATCTCAGGACACTCAGGGGCAATTTCTTAGCACGGCCAATCAACCTTACCCTGCACATCCGTGGAGAAAACGGGAGGAAACCCACACAGACACGAGGAGAATGTGCAAACTCCACACAGACAGTGACCCGAGCCGGGAATCGAACCCAGGACCCTGGGGCTGTGAAGCAGCAGTGCTAACCCACTGTGCCACCGTGCCGCCCAAGGGAGAAGGCCTGGGTGGGATTGTGGTCAGTACAGACTCAATCGGCCCGAATGGCCTCCTTCTGTAGGATTCTGTGATCTTATGTCACTGACACTGCAGCAGGACATAGATAGGATGCAGGAATGGGCGGAGAAGTGGCAGATGGACTTCAACGCGGATAAATGTGTAGTCGTCCATTTCGGCAGAACCAACGGGATGAACGAGTACATTATTAAGGGCAGGGGTCTTAGTAGCGTTGAAGAGCAGAAGGATCTCGGGGTCCGGGTTCACAGGACTCTTAAATCGGCCTCGCAGGTGGAGGAGGTGGTCAAGAAGGCGTATGGTGTACTGGCCTTCATTAATCGAGGGATTGAGTTTAGGAGTCGGGAGGTAATGCTGCAACTTTACAGGACCCTCGTCAGGCCTCATTTGGAGTACTGTGTGCAGTTCTGGTCGCCTCACTATAGGAAAGACGTAGAAGCTATTGAAAGGGTGCAGAGGAGATTTACAAGGATGTTGCCTGGACTGGGAGGCATGCCTTATGAAGATAGGTTGAGGGAGCTGGGACTCTTTTCCCTGGAGAGGCGAAGGTTGAGAGGCGACCTGATAGAAGTTTATAAAATGTTGAGAGGAATAGATAGGGTGGACTCTCAGAGGCTATTTCCCCGGGTTGAAATGGTCGCTACGAGAGGACACAGATTTAAGGTGCGGGGAGGGAAGTACAGAGGTGATGTTAGGGGTAAGTTTTTCACTCAGAGGGTGGTGAGTGAATGGAATCGGCTGTCGTCGTCGGTGGTGGAGGCGAACTCGCTGGGGTCTTTTAAAAGACTTCTGGATGAGTATATGGGGTTTAATGGGATTGGGGGTTATAGATAGGTCTATAGATAGGTGGGGTTGATGAGATCGGCGCAACTCGAGGGCCGAAGGGCCTGTTTGTGCTGTAATGTTCTATGTTCTATGACCTGCTGATGAAATGAAGGTTTCCAAATGTAGAAAGTTACTTTTCAAACATGATTTGATGATGGTGATACGTTTAGAAGATGGTTTTTAAAATCATAACGTGTAGAAAATCAGTGTTCTGGATTACAGATTCCATGACAACAGCAATTTCTGACTCATGAAAGTTGCCAGTAGTTTTCAGATATATCTTTAGTGTAGGCTATTTATCCTGTTTGTTTTCCTTCTTGGCATCACTATGAATGACTGTTGTGTAGGCTGCTCACTTTGAACATAAAGGTCCAATGAATAAAACTACACCCTGTCTATCCCAAACCTAGGAATAATTTTCCGACAGATTCCCAGCCTGTGGCAATCCAGGTACAACAGTTTGAACCCAGTGTCCTTGTTACCATGAAAATCAAGAACCCGTTGATAACGCTGTGACTAATAGATTTAACCTTGAATTGTACAAAGTGTGGTGTCTGGAACCTTGAACTTGCAACCTTCTGAAAGGGTCATTTGACCCAGGGAGACCAACTGGGTGGAGGCTTCACTTGTCTGGGCTTCTCCCAGTAGTTAGATCCCAGAGATATGCCTGGAAGTGTTGCATCTGCGTCAACTGTGAAGAGTAGGGCAGCACGGTAGCACAGTGGTTAGCACTGCTGCTTCACAGCTCCAGGGTCCTGGGTTCGATTCCCGGCTCGGGTGGAGCCTGTGTGGAGTTTGCACATTCTCCTTGTGTCTGCATGGGTTTTTCTCCGGGTGCTCCGGTTTCCTCCCACAGTCCAAAGATGTGCGGGTTAGGTTCATTGGCTATGCTAAAATTGCCCCTTAGTGTCCAGGGATGCAGAGGTCAGAGGGATTAGTGGGTATAATGTATGGGGGTAGGGCCTGGGTGGGATTGTGTTCGGTGCAGACTCCATGGGCCGAAGGGCCTCTCTCTGCACTGTCGGGTTCTATGTTCTACGTATCGCTCCTTAATAAACACCTCGAGTTTGGTGGAGCCCTTTGACAAGGAGGTAAAAAGCAGCAAAGACAATTACAAGATCATCATCACAGAACCTGCTCCAGTCAACGTTAAGCTTGGAAAGTGGAACAGAGCTGGAGAGGTGCCTGTATTTGATAGATTGGGCCCTGCTGAAGAGTGGATACTGTCTGTTCAGTCATTAGAATATTTCTTCAAAGCAAACAGAAAACAAGAGGAGGAGGAAAAGGGGAAACCATATTTTTAAACGTATGTGGGACCCAAATGTAACCCATGGTCTAACGACCCAAACACGCTGGATAGAAGCTCGTTTGTAGAGATGGTGGATTTGGTAAAAGGACATAACCATTCAAACCTCTCCCTTTTTTTGCAACAGTTTAAATTGCCCAGGAGAGACCATTGATTTGGTTTGATTTATTGTCACGTGCTGGTATACAGTGCAAAGTATTGTTTTTTTGCACACTATGTAGACAGAATATACGGTTCATAGAGAAGGAAAGGAGAGGGTGCAGAATGTAGTGTTACAGTCATAGCGAGGGTGTAGAGAAAGGTCAACTTAATATAAGGTGGGTCCATTCAAAAGTCTGACAGCAGCAGGGAAGAAGCTGTTCTTGAGTTGGTTGGTACGTGACCTCAGACTTGTGTTTCTTTTTCCCGATTGAAGAAGGTGGAAGTGGGAATGTCCGGATGCGTGGGGTCTTGAATTATGCTGGCTGTTTTCCGAGGCAGTGGGAAGTGTAGACAGAGTCGATGGATGGGAGGCTGGTTTGCGCGATGGACTGGGCGACATTCACGACCTTTTGTAGTTTCTTGCGGTCTTGGACAGAGCAGGAGCCCATACTGAGCGTACCACTGCAACAAGGCTTAGGAAAATTGTAGAGCATTGTGTCTTTGAGGCAGCACTAAATGATATGCTGAGAGAGCTTTGGTCTGCGGAGTAACGTTGAGGCTACGCATGGAAATTTGTTGGCAGAAACTGAGATGAATTTTAAAAAGATGCTGGAAGGAAGTTAGCGATAGAGAGCGTTTGAGAGGGGTACCCAGGAACTTCAGAGTACATGGAAAAGGGCATCGTCTGCGCGGAAAGTTACAGGCAGCAGTGGCACCCAAAGCAAAGACGTAACGTTTGATCTACGTTAGGCATTGCGGGTTTTAAACATAGATTCAAAATAACAACAGATTTATTGTAGAAGCTGTTGACTGTAGAAAATGCAACTAACTCAGGAGCCTATGAAATACTCCGATGATGTCATCAAATCATGTGACGGTACTTAAAGCAATCATGCAACCAATTAAATATATAACATCCCACCCCCTTTACCTCTCTGATCATGACAACAAATTGCTACAGTATCGGATCAATAATACTCCAGACACAGTACAATGCATCATTAATCATTATATGCAGTCAATATTCTTCTTTGGTTGTACATGGCATTCCTTGACCCTAGAAGTATGATTTGGAACAACTTCTTTTACAACTAATTCTGCATCATTCCCACGAGGTAGAGTAGAAAATACAGAATCGACAGTCAACTCAGAATCAACTAAATCCTCCAAAGCAGTATTCACAACACTGGGGACTAAAAATGTTGGCACTCCTGGAGATGAATCTGAGACAACAAGTGGTGTCACCAATTGTTTATCTTCAGTTTGGGCCTAAGAAATTGGGCCTGTTTTTGCTAAAATTATGGCTGGTTCCCATTTCGCACTCGATCTCCTTGTTGAAATGACTGTTGTTTTGCCCTCACCTCTCGTCTAGCAACTTGATATTGTTGTTCTACTATCTCTGAAGTTTCTGGAGGTAATAACAGATCAAACATCGTTCTCAACTTTCTCTTTAAGAGGAGTAATGCAGGTCAACTTTGGGTAGTCGCATGAGTCATGTTTCTGTAAGATGCCAAAAAGCTATTCCCACACCATCATAACAAATCTCTTGAAGCTTTTAAACAAAGTTCAAGGATTGTACAAATCTTTCAGTGAATCCATTGATTGATGGATGATAAGTTGTGGATTTTACATAGAACACTACAGCACAAACAGGCCCTTCGGCCCACAAGTTGCACCGATCATATCCATACCTACCAAGCCATAGAACTATCTTTAACTCCCAATCCCAGATAATCATCCAGAAGTGTATACCATTTGCTATTTATCAACTCCTGTGAAGTATATGGTGAACCATTATTGTTTCTGTTTTACCAAATCTTGCAAAGATTCCATCAAGTTTTTCAATAGTTTGTTCGGATCTCAACTTCTGGCCACTTAAGTGTGCATCAATTGTGACTAAGAACCCTCAAATGGATCAGCAAAATCTACATGTAATCACTGCCATGACATTTTACGGCAGGTTAAATGGAGACAACGCGAGAGTTTTTCTTGTTTGTGCACACAATTGACATTGTCCCACTTTTTTTTCAACCTGAGCATCCAGACCTGGCTACCAAAAATAACTGTGCTAATTCCATCATCCAGACTCTACGTGGATGTCCTTCCTGCAGTTGTTCAAGAACTCTCTCTCACAGACTCATAGCAATGGTCACTCAGATTCCCCACAGCAGACACCCACCTTCAATGGTCAACTCAAACTTTCTTGACACACACACAGTTTCAACTCAGGATGGATACATTGCATTCCAGCTAATGTTCCTTTCAATACCATATCCATCACATAAGAAATAGGAGCAGGAGTGGGCCATCCAGCCCTTCGAGCCTGCCCTGCCATTCAATAAGATCACGGCCGATCCGAAGTGGATCAGTTCCACTTTCCCGCTTTCTCCCCATAACCCTTAATTCCCCCTGTCTATCAGAAACCTATCTACCCGTGACTTAAATATATTTAGTGAGGCAGCCTCCACCACTTCAACGGGCAGAGAATTCCAGAGATTCACCACCCTTTGAGTGAAGAAGTTCCTCCCCAACTCCGATCTAAACTGCGCCCCCTCCCCCTCTTATTTTGAGGCTGTGCCCTCTAGTCCTAGATCTTCCCCATCATTGGATCATTTCTGGGGTATCTCTGAACTTGAAAAACTGTCAGAGGCAAATGATCGACTCATGAAAAATAAAGAATATTAACAAAATTAATTGGTGGAATCTGCTCAATAGGTAAAGATACAAGTTAACGTTAGCACGACACTCTAACTAATCATACCTTATATCGTAGGAGTGTGCAGATAAAATCAGTGGCCATTTTTGCAATTGGCTATCGATGATATGCCTCTATACATCCCAAAAATGGTGAAGGGCAAAGGATCAGTCTTCAATATGAAATGATGACCATGTAGATCTTTGCATGTCAAAAATTATACTCAATGCATCTTTTTCTCGACGAGTATAGTGAGATTCAGCACTAGTTTGCGTAGGCAAAGTAAAAACTATTGATTGTTCTTCTCCCGAAGGCATGATATGTGAAACGACTGTCTCTGTTCCATAAAGTGAAGCATCGCAAGCAAGTAGCTTCGGATTAAAATGAACCAACATTTCAGACTTCTGCAAAGCATCTTTGACATCCTTGTCTGCTTTCTCACTGTCCTATAACTGTTTCACACACAGCAAATTATGTAATGGCTTCAATAACGTAACTAAGGTAGGACCAAATTTACTAATCCCAGAAAGTACCTCATTTGTTGGACGTGGTTCTTCTAAATTAGCTCCATCTGTTTGGATGGAGTTTAAGAACATAAGAACTGAGAGCAGGAATTCGCCACCTGGTCCCTCGAGCCTGCATCACCATTCAATAAGATCATGGCTAATCTTTTCATGGACTCAGCTCCACTTACCCGCCCGCTCACCATAACCCTCAATTCCTTTACTGTTCAAACATTTATCTATCTTAAAAACATTCTATGAGGTAGCCTCAATGGTTTTACTGGGCAGGGAATTCCACAGATTCACAAAACCCTTTGTGTGAAGAAGTTCCTCCTCAACCCAGTCTGAAATCTGCTCCCCTTTATTTTAGGCCAGGCCCTTGAGTTCTAGTTTCATCACAACAACCCTGCTTCTATCCTATCTATTCCTTCCATACTCTCGTATGTTTCTCCAAGATCTTCCCTCATTCTTCTGAATTCTAATGAATCCCAGTCCACTCAGTCTCTCCTCATAAGCCAACCCTCTCAACTCTGAAATCAACCTAGTGAATCTCCTCTGCACCCCCTCCAGTGCCAGTATATCCTTTCTCATGTAAGAGAACAAAAATGTACACAGTAACTCCAGGTGTGGCCTCACCAGCACCTTATACACCTTATAAACTCCATCCCTCTAGTGACGTAGGACAAAATTCCATTTGCCTTCTTAATTACCTGCTGCACCTGCAAACCAACTCCTTGAGATTCCTGCACAAGGACACCCAGGTCCCTCTGCACAGCAGCATGCTGCAATTTTTTACCATTTCAGTAGCAGTCCGTTTTGCTGTGATTCCGACCAAAAATGGATGATCTGACATTTACCGACTTTGTACTCCATCTGCCAGACCCTTCCCCACTTACTTCGACTCTCTATATCCCTTTGCGGACTTTCAGCGTCCTCTGCACACTTTGCTCTGCCACTCATCTTAGCGTCATCTGTGAATTTTGACACACTCCCACTTGGTCCCCGACTCCAAATCATCTTTGTAAAGTGCGAACAAGAAAGTTGAAGAAAGCTTTGGAGAAAGTACTACATAATAGGCAATGTAGGTTTAACAGCACAGGAATGGGGTGACCAATGGGGATACACGTGCATTAATCTTTCAATGTGTTAGGACGCATTGACAGAACAGTTTGCAAATTGTAGGGGTTTTCACGTTTCATAAATAGTGGTATGGAATACAATGTTAGCATACTTCTACTCAACCTGTCTAAAGGTCAGGTTCAGATTTTTATCCAGGATTGGAATGCTACATTCAGTTTTTGTCACCTCACTTTAGGAAGGATGTAAGCACCTTTGAGATGGTCAAGAGGGAGATTTACCAGAACTAGGGGATTTAGGGGATTTTGGTTACAAGGTTTGGAAAAACGGGCTGTTCTGCTTGGAGTGGAGACATTCGATGGGGAATTTGACAGCGGTGTACGAGATTAAAAAACATTTCAATAAGATAGACATGGCAAATCTTTTCCCATTAGCTGATGGTGCAGGGACTAGAAGGGATAGGTTTAAGGTTTTGGGCAATGGATGAAGGGGGAATGTGGAAAAGAACATTTTTATACAACGAGTACTAATGAACTGGACGGACCTCACTGCCCATTGGAGAGGCAGAGGTGGAAATGAGAATTATTCCTGAAGAAGATTGGATGGGCAGGTGAGAGAAATGACCTTTCAGGGATAAGGGGATAGAGAGTGGGGATTGGACTTATGGAGAGTGAGCATGGATTGACATGCCAAATGGCCTTCCGTGCGATGGAGTTTGCCCATTTTCTGGCACTGCGAGTGGGAAAAAGTGTTACGGTCATCAGCCCCTCCTCCAGCTCCCTCTGCCGTGTCATTCATCTCACAGGCAAAAGGAAATGAACGGGACACAGCCCTCTGAGCGATACACTCACCTGAATTACTCTGGTGGGTTCCGAGTGCACTCTGTGGGAGACCTGTAATGATCCCCGGGGTTTCGGGAGAGAGAGGGGGGGGGGAATGGAACTAACAGGCATACAGATAATCAGATGTCAAGGATTCCAGACTGGCATCAGTGTTCAATGTCGGGATTTCTGTTGTATCATTGGGAAAATCCTGCTCGCCAGATCATCCTTTACCTATAGGCTTACCTTTCACCCTCAATCCTATTATTAAATCCCACGTACTCATCCAGAAGTCTCTTAAAAGACCCTATTGCCTCCACCTCCACCGATGGCAGCCGATTCCACTCACCCTCTGAGTGAAAAACTTACCCCTAACATCTCCTCTGTACCTGCTCCCCAGTACCTTAAACCCGTGTCCTCTCGGAGCGACCTGGGAAAAAGCCTCTGACAATCTATTCCTCTGAACATCTTATACACCTCTGTCAGGTCACCTCTCCTCCTTCGTCTCTCTCTCCAAGGAGAAAAGACCGAGCTCCCTCACCCTAGAAGGCAAGCCACCCACTCCACAATGAAGCCACCCTGTGTAGTTACGATAGGCACCCGCTGCGTGCAGGCAAAATAGTGTCTGCACCAGTCACTATTGCATTGAATGCAAATTTCACAGTATCAGCGTCTGGATCTATACTCACAACATCGCTGACATTTAATAAATTATTTCCTGCGCGTACAGATTCACTTCTTCACAGTCATATTCTCTCATAGATCATAGAACATAGAACCCTGCAGTGCAGAAACAGGCCCTTCGGCCCATCGAGTCTGCACCGAACACAATCCCACCCAGACCCTATCCCCATATCCCTACACATTTTACCTGCTAATCCCTCTAACCTACACATCCCAGGACACTAAGGGGCAATTTTAGCATAGCCAATGAACCTAACCCACACATCTTTGGACTGTGGGAGGAAACCGGAGCACCCGGAGAAAACCCACACAGACACGAGGAGAATGTGCAAACTCCACACAGGCAGTGACCCGAGCCGGGAATCGAACCCAGGACCCTGGAGCTGTGAAGCAGCAGTGCTAACCACTGTGCTACCGTGCCGCCCACAATAGGAGCATGTCACCATGCTCCTATTTCTTATGTTCCTGCTCCTATTTCTTATGTTCTTATAATTGTGTTAGAACATAGAACATAGAACATTACAGCACAAACAGGCCCTTCGGCCCTCGAGTTGCGCCGATCACATCAACCCCACCAATCTATAGACCTATCTATAACCCCCAATCCCATTAAACCCCATATACTCATCCAGAAGTCTTTTAAAAGACCCCAGCGAGTTCCCCACCGATGACGGCAGCCGATTCCATTCACTCACCACCCTCTGAGTGAAAAACTTACCCCTAACATCACCTCTGTACTTCCCTCCCCGCACCTTAAATCTGTGTCCTCTCGTAGCGACCATTTCAACCCGGGGAAATAGCCTCTGAGAGTCCACCCTATCTATTCCTCTCAACATTTTATAAACTTCTATCAGGTCGCCTCTCAACCTTCGCCTCTCCAGGGAAAAGAGTCCCAGCTCCCTCAACCTATCTTCATAAGGCATGCCTCCCAGTCCAGGCAACATCCTTGTAAATCTCCTCTGCACCCTTTCAATAGCTTCTACGTCTTTCCTATAGTGAGGCGACCAGAACTGCGCACAGTACTCCAAATGAGGCCTGACGAGGGTCCTGTAAAGTTGCAGCATTACCTCCCGACTCCTAAACTCAATCCCTCGATTACACTGATTACACTGATCCCTCGATTAACACTGAAAATTACACAGCACCAGATTTTTTTAAATTATTGACTCTAAATTTCAGTGGTGGGATTTGAACACGGCTCCCCAGAACACGAGCTAAGCTCCTGAATTCATAGTCAGATGGTAATACTACAAGGCCATCACCTCCCCATAGGCACAACCACCTTTTTTTTGGTAAATAATGACACTCAACACATGACCTTCCATCAGACCCATCAGCGATGAAATCCGAGGAATGATTTATAGAACATAGAACATAGAACATTACAGCACAAACAGGCCCTTCGGCCCTCGAGTTGCGCCGATCGCATCAACCCCACCAATCTATAGACCTATCTATAACCCCCAATCCCATTAAACCCCATATACTCATCCAGAAGTCTTTTAAAAGACCCCAGCGAGTTCGCCTCCACCACCGACGACGGCAGCCGATTCCAATCACTCACCACCCTCTGAGTGAAAAACTTACCCCTAACATCACCTCTGTACCTCCCTCCCCGCACCTTAAATCTGTGTCCCCTCGTAGCGACCATTTCAACCCGGGGAAATAGCCTCTGAGAGTCCACCCTATCTATTCCTCTCAACATTTTATAAACTTCTATCAGGTCGCCTCTCAACCTTCGCCTCTCCAGGGAAAAGAGTCCCAGCTCCCTCAACCTATCTTCATAAGGCATGCCTCCCAGTCCAGGCAACATCCTTGTAAATCTCCTCTGCACCCTTTCAATAGCTTCTACATCTTTCCTATAGTGAGGCGACCAGAACTGCGCACAGTACTCCAAATGAGGCCTGACAAGGGTCCTGTAAAGTTGCAGCATTACCTCCCGACTCCTAAACTCAATCCCTCGATTAATGAAGGCCAGTACACCATACGCCTTCTTGACCACCTCCTCCACCTGCGAGGCCGATTTAAGAGTCCTGTGAACCCGGACCCCGAGATCCTTCTGCTCTTCAACGCTACTAAGACCCCTGCCCTTAATAGTGTACTCGTTCATCCCGTTGGTTCTGCCGAAATGGACTACTACACATTTATCCGCGTTGAAGTCCATCTGCCACTTCTCCGCCCATTCCTGCATCCTATCTATGTCCTGCTGCAACTTTTGACATCCTTCCAGACCATCCACAACACCGCCGACCTTCGTGTCATCAGCGAACTTGCTAACCCATCCCTCCACTTCCTCATCCAGGTCATTTATGAAAATGACAAACAACAAGGGTCCCAGAACAGATCCCTGGGGCACCCCACTGGTGACTGACCTCCATTCCGAAAAAGACCCATCCACAACCACTCTCTGCCTTCTGCAGGCAAGCCAGTTCTGGATCCACAAGGCCAAAGGCCCTTGGATCCCATGCCCTCTCACCTTCTCAAGAAGTCTTGCATGGGGGACCTTATCAAAAGCCTTGCTGAAGTCCATGTACACTACGTCCACGGCACTTCCTTCGTCAATGTGTTCAGTCACATTATCGAAGAACTCAACTAGGCTCGTAAGGCACGACCTGCCCTTGACAAATCCATGCTGACTATTCCTGATCATGTCAAACCTCTCCAAATGCTCGTAAATCTTGTCCCTCAGAAGCCTCTCCATCAGCTTACCAACCACTGAGGTCAGACTCACCGGGCGGTAATTTCCCGGGCTATCTCTGTTCCCTTTCTTGAAAATAGGGACTACATCCGCAATCCTCCAATCTTCCGGAACCTCTCCCGTCTCCATTGACAACGCAAAGATCATCGCCAAGGGCTCTGCAATCACTTCCCTGGCCTCCCACAGTATCCTGGGGTACATCCCATCTGGTCCCGGCGACTTATCTACCTTGATAGAATTGTATTCCTGGAGAAAGTTGGTTCTTGATAAACAGAGGTACTATTAATAGCATTACATCATCTAATTGGTCTACATCCTTTTCCGTTTAAATAATATAACACTAACAATAGCAATGTGCTAAGAACATCTTGCAGTTCTCTCTAAGGACATGATGCATCAGTGACTTGCGTACGTTAATTCCTCCTTGTGTATGTGTTTGCGAAGGTGCTGGATTAGTCATCAGAAACATCAGTTCGCATGTCAAGATATCATGTCCTTTTGCTTCCGGGTGTTAGGCTGAATGTAATGACCATGACAGTGACCCCATCAGGGTAGAGGGGTTGAGTTTTGGAGCCATGAGATCGTGTTACAACTGTACAAAACTCTGGTGCGGCCGCACTTGGAGTATCGCGAACAGTTCTGGTCGCCGCGTTACAAGAAAGATGTGGAGGCATCGGAAAGGGTGCAGAGGAGGTTTACCAGGATGTTGCCTGGTATGGAGGGAAGGTCTGATGAGGAAAGGCTGAGGGACTTGAGGTTGTTTTCGTTAGAGAGAAGAAGGTTACGAGGTGACCTAATTGAGGCATACAAGATGATCAGAGGGTTAGATAGGGTGGACAGTGAGAGCCTTTTTCCTCGGATGGTGACGGCTAACACAAGGGGACATAGCTTTAAATTAAGGAGTGATAATTATAGGACAGATGTCAGAGGTAGGTTCTTTACTCAGAGGGTAGTAAGGGTGTGGAATGCCCTGCCTGCAGCAGTTGTGGACTCGCCAACTTTAAGGGCATTCAAATGGTCAGTGGATAGGCATATGGATAGAACATAGAACATAGAACATTACAGCACAAACAGGCCCTTCGGCCCTCGAGTTGTGCCGATCACATCAACCCCACCAATCTATAGACCTATCTATAACCCCCAATCCCATTAAACCCCATATACTCATCCAGAAGTCTTTTAAAAGACCCCAGCGAGTTCGCCTCCACCACCGATGACGGCAGCCGATTCCATTCACTCACCACCCTCTGAGTGAAAAACTTACCCCTAACATCACCTCTGTACTTCCCTCCCCGCACCTTAAATCTGTGTCCTCTCGTAGCGACCATTTCAACCCGGGGAAATAGCCTCTGAGAGTCCACCCTATCTATTCCTCTCAACATTTTATAAACTTCTATCAGGTCGCCTCTCAACCTTCGCCTCTCTGGGGAAAAGAGTCCCAGCTCCCTCAACCTAATATTGGAATAGTTTAGGTTAGAGGGTCATTAGATTGGTTGGCGCAACATTGAGGGCTGAAGGGCCTGTACTGTGCTGTAATGTTCTAGGAAGGTGATATGCACTCCATTCCTCTGCCTGGATTTTAGATCTATCATAGTTTCCACCTCTCAAAGCTTGATAGCAAGTCTGCCCTGGAGAAAACACTGACTTTGTAGTCATTTATCAGTTAATTGGCTGAAGACAGGAATAGCCATCTTGAATTCTTGGCAACTGTGTGTCCAATTTTGGGACCCTGCTCTTTCTGGTATATATTAATGACATAGACCTTGGTGTACAGGACACAACTTTAACATCTGTGATTGACACAAAACACTGGCCAGAATTTTACCAGCGCACCCTCCCCAATTGGAGAGGGTGCAGAGGAGGTTTACCAGGATGTTGCCTGGTATGGAGGGGAGATCCTATGAGGAGAGACTGAAAGATTTGGGGTTGTTTTCGCTGGAAAGAAGGCGGCTAAGAGGGGATCTCATTGAAACATATAAGATGATTAGAGGTTTAGACAGGGTAGATAGTGATAGCCTTTTTCCTAGGATGGAGAAAGCTAGCACGAGGGGGCACGGCTTTAAATTAAGGGGGGGTAGTTATAGGACAGATGTCAGGGGTAGGTTCTTTACCCAGAGGGTGGTGAGGGATTGGAATGCCCTGCCAGCTGCAGTTGTAAATGCGCCTAGTTTGGGGGCGTTTAAGAGATCTGTGGATAGGTTTATGGATGAAAAGGGATTGGTTTAGGTTAGTGGGTCATTGTTTTGTAACTGGTCGGCGCAACATCGTGGGCCGAAGGGCCTGTTCTGCGCTGTAATGTTCTATGTTCTATGTTCTATGTTCTAATTCCAGGGCAGGGGAGGCTCGCAGAGAACTCTCTGTTGGCCTTGGGCAAGATTTTACGAGCCTCACCCAAGCAAAGTCATTAAATCCCAGCCACTGTAAGGAGAGTAGTGTAAAACTTCAAATGGACATAGACAAGTTGGTGTCATTGGAAGACAAGTGGCAGATGGAATTTACAAAGAACAAAGAACAGTACACATGGGCAGCACGGTAGCACAGTGGGTTAGCACTGCTGCTTCACAGCTCCTGGGTTCGATTCCCAGCTCAGTTCACTGCCAGTGCGGAGTTTGCACATTCTCCTCGTGTCTGCGTGGGTTTTCTCCGGGTGCTCCGGTTTCCTCCCATAGTCCAAAGATGTGCAGGTTAGGTTGATTGGCCAGGCTAAGAAATTGCCCCTTAGTGTCCAGGGATGTGTAGGTTAGAGGGGATTAGTGGGTATAATATGTAGGGATATGGGGGTAGGGCCTGGGTGGGATTGTGTTCGGTGCAGACTCGATGGGCCGAAGGGCCTCTTTCTGCACTGTAGGGTTCTATGGTACAGCACAGGAAACAGGCCCTTCGGCCCTCCAAGCCTGCACCCAACTAGGCCATTCGTTTGTATCCCTCTATTCCCAGTCTGTTCATGTGGCTATCCGGATAAGTCTTAAACGATCCCAGCGTGTCCGCCTCAACCATCTTGCTTTGCAGAGAAAGATGGAGCAATTCATTTTGGGAGGAAGACTGTGGAGGGAGAATAAAACATAAGTAGCTTGACTCTAGAGGGGACGCAGAAACAGAGGGATCTGGGTGTATATGTGCATGGATCATCAAAGGTAGAGGACATGTTGAGAGTGCAATGATTAAGCTCACAGTGTTCTATGCTTTATCAATAGGGGCAGAGTAGAAAATGCAAGAAAGCTATGTTAAACCTGTATACAACACTAGTTCAGCTTCAATGTTTGTTAGAGTTTTCAAGATCATGATAGGTCTGAACAGAGTACGAAGGGAGAAACTGCTCCCTTCTCTGGAATGCATTGTGTGAGAGCGTGGTGGAGACAGATTCACACAGCGACTGGTTAGGATCTGGAATGTACTGTCTGAGAGTGTGGTGGAGACAGATTCACACAGCGAGTGGTTAGGATCTGGAATGTACTGTGTGAGAGTGTGGTGGAGACAGATTCACACAGCGAGCGGTTAGGATCTGGAATGTACTGTCTGAGAGTGTGGTGGAGACAGATTCACACAGCGAGTGGTTAGGATCTGGAATGTACTGTCTGAGAGTGTGGTGGAGACAGATTCACACAGTGAGTGATTAGGATCTGGAATGTACTGTCTGAGAGTGTGGTGGAGACAGATTCACACAGCGAGTGGTTAGGATCTGGAATGTATGAGAGTGTGGTGGAGACAGATTCACACAGCGAGTGGTTAGGATCTGGAATGTACTGTCTGAGAGTGTGGTGGAGACAGATTCACACAGCGAGTGATTAGGATCTGGAATGTACTGTCTGAGAGTGCGGTGGAGACAGATTCACACAGTGAGTGATTAGGATCTGGAATGTACTGTCTGAGAGTGTGGTGGAGACAGATTCACACAGTGAGTGATTAGGATCTGGAATGTGCTGTCTGAGAGTGTGTTGGAGACAGATTCACACAGCGAGTGGTTAGGATCTGGAATATACTGTCTGAGGACAGATTCACACAGCGAGCAGTTAGGATCTGGAATGTACTGTGTGAGAGTGTGGTGGAGACAGATTCACACAGCGAGTGGTTAGGATCTGGAATGTACTGTCTGAGAGTGTGGTGGAGGCAGATTCACACAGTGAGTGGTTAGGATCTGGAATGTACTGTCTGAGAGTGTGGTGGAGACAGATTCACACAGCGAGCGGTTAGGATCTGGAATGTACTGTGTGAGAGTGTGGTGGAGACAGATTCACACAGCGAGTGGTTAGGATCTGGAATGTACTGTGTGAGTGTGTGGTGGAGACAGATTCACACAGTGAGTGGTTAGGATCTGGAATGTACTGTCTGAGAGTGTGGTGGAGGCAGATTCACACAATGAGTGGTTAGGATCTGGAATGTACTGTCTGAGAGTGTGGTGGAGACAGATTCACACAGCGAGTGGTTAGGATCTGGAATGTGCTGTCTGAGAGTGTGGTGGAGACAGATTCATTCGAGACATTCAAGAAGGAATTTGATCATTATCTGAAAATGAGGAATGTGCAAGGCGACACAGAGAATGACATCAGTAAATTGTTCGTTTGGGGAACCAGTCCAGGCCCAATGGGCCAAGTGGCTTCCTGCTCCGATTCCCAGTCAGTGTAGCCTGCCTCCAAGGTTATGCAGGAGGATTTTGCCAACATCAGGCCTACAGGACCCAGTGAGGGAGTGAGAGGAGGTGAGATACTGAGGCTGGAAGAAGAGGGAGTAATGTGACCTTGGGGGGAGCTGTCTCTAACGGGCCCCAAATATCCTTTCAAAGGATGTTTCTTCCCCTCACTTTGCCCAACACCAACCGTGTGTTGATGGGTTTCTGGGGCTCAGGACAGCTCTGTACAACAGGAGCAGAGGTTGGATGAAGTCCATTGTTGGCCCAAGGAGGGGTGGGGGGGGGGGGGGGAGCTTCCCAATATCTTAATTATCCCCCTGAAATTTCACACAGGGTGGGGAGAATGGAGGAGGGGCGGAATATGCAATGGGAAAGCAACACACCTTCACACCCGCCGACAAGAGTGAAACCTCCAGAATTGCGGGGGTGGGGGGGAATTAAATTCCACTCTATTTTGTGAAGATAAATCTATCTCTGGCGCTTACTCACGTTACCCAAAATGCAGCAAGTATCTTGAACCTAGTGTTATCATTTTTAATTAATAATTTTTAATTAATAACTGGCTGAAAGGAGATAATCTTTTGAAAGTGTAGCTGCTGTTATAATAAAAGTAGTGGGCGCCGCTGCCTCACAGCACCAGGGACCCAGGTTCAATTCCAGCCTTGGGTCACTGTCTCTGTGCACAGTTTGCACCTTCTCCGTGGGTTTCCTCCAGTTTCCTCCCACACTCCAAAGATATGCAGGTTAGGTGGAATGGCCATGATAAATTGCCTCTTCGTGTCCCGAAATGTGTGGGTTGCGGGGGGATTAGTGGAGTAAATACATGGGGTTGCAGGCAAGATGCTGTGTTGGAGAGTCATGCAGATGCGATGGGCTGAATGGTCTCCTTCTACAAGAACCAGAGGAGACAGCCTCAAAATAAGGGGGAGTCACGACACGACAGCTCAGTGACTGTTTGCTGTGCAGACACATGGATTTGGGCCGGTGTCTGTGGGAGTTTGCACATTCTCCTCGTATTTGCGTGGGTTTTCTCCGGGGGCTCCGGTTTCCTCCCACACCCCAAAAACACGCTCTTAGGCCGATTGGTGTAACAAACTGTCCCTAAATTAGTCTTCTCTCAATCTTCCCCAACAGGCGTAGACAAAGGTCATAGGTAGAGGAGGGCGCTCAGTGTTAAAATGGCGGCATGGGCTCGTTGGGCCGAAGGGCCTGTTTCCCCATGCTGTGTTGTTCTTAGTTTTTTTTTGAGTCAGTTTAGGACGGAATTGAGGAGGAACTTCTTCTCTCAGAGGGTAGTGTATCTTTGGAATTCTCTGCCCATTGAATGGTGGAGGCTACCTTGCTGAATCAAAAAGATTGGTAGAAAAGATTAAAGCTCATGGGATACGAGGCCAGGTATCTAGATGGGTGGAGAACTGGCTTGCAAAGAGGAGACAGAGAGTAGTAGTGGAGGGTCCTTTTCTAGCTGGAGGTCTGTCACTAGGGGGTGTGCCACAGGGCTCAGTACTGGGACCACTTCTCTTTGTAGTGTATATAAATGATTTGGAAGAGGTGGTGTGATCAGCAATGAGGAGCAGTGTCTGGCAATACAGCGGGATATTGACAGGCTGGTATATTGGGCAGATACGTGGCAAATGGAGTTTAATCCGGATAAATGTGAGGTGATGCATTTTGGCCGGATTAATGTAGGGGGGAGTTATATGATAAAGGGTAAGCCCGTAAAGGAGTATAGAGTCACAGCGAGAACTGGGGGTGCAAGTGCACAAGTCTCTGAAGGTGGCAGTACAAATGGAGAAGGTTGTGAAGAAAGCCTATGGTATGTTTGCCTTTATAGGAAGGGGTATAGAATATAAGAGCTGGAGTCTAATGTTGCAGTTGTATAGAACGTTGGTTAGGCCGCATTTGGAGTACTGCGTCCAGTTCTGGTCGCCTTACTACCGGAAGGACGTGGAGACTCTGGAGAGAGTGCAGAGGAGGTTTACCAGGATGCTTCCTGGTATGGAAGGACTGGGATATGAGGAAAGATTGAGCAAATTGGGGCTGTTTTCCCTTGAAAGACGGCGACTGAGTGGGGATCTAATAGAGGTATATAAGATTATGAAGGGTATAGATAGAGTAAACAGAGGTAAGCTATTTCCTATGTTAGAGACACACAGGATAAAGGGCCATGGGCTTAAGGTGAGGGGGGAGAGGTATAGCACAGATATTAGAGGGAGGTTTTTCACACAGAGGGTAGTGGGGGTATGGAATGCTCTGCCAAGTAAGGTGGTGGAGGCAAACACGCTAGAGTCATTTAAGAGTAACTTAGACAGGCACATGAGTGGGTTGGAGATGGGTGGATATAGGAGATTGTTTTAAATAAGGGTCATTAGCATTGGGGCATCCCTGGTAATGTAAATGGGTATGGTATGATAATAATGTTTTTTCTCTTTTCATTCACAGGTTTTAAGTCGGTCCACCTTGTGTCCAACGAGGGGTATACACGCGATGGGTCGTACTGAGGCTGCTCTTGGCTGTTCAGGATTGGCCTAGTGCTTCATGTCGTTAGTGTGTGCCTGAACTGGACCAGATACTGGGCAAGACGACAGCTCAGTGTCTATCACTGATTGCTGTGCAGACACATGGATTTGGGCCGGTGTCTGTGGGGAGTTTGCGCATTCTCCCCGTGCTTGCGTGGGTTTTCTCCGGGTGCTCCGGTTTCCTCCCACATCCCAAAGATGTGCTATTAGGCTGATTGGCAGGAATAAATTGTCCCTAAATTAGTTTCCCTCAATCTGGATGGCCATAAAACAATAGATAAGGGTCATGGGTGGAGAGGGGGACTGGGAATGTTGGGGAGGCGGCTCGGGCTCATTGGGCCGAAGGGCCTGTTTCCCGGGCTGATTTGTTCTTTGAATATATTGAAGTCACGGGTAATAGGTTTCTGATAGACAGGGGAATTAAGGGAGAAAGCGGAAAAGTGGAACTGAGCAGTGACAGATCAGCCATGATCTTATTGAATGGCGGGGCAGGCTCGAGGGGCTAGATGGCCCACTCCTGCTCCTATTTCTTATGATCTTTTGTGTTCTTAAAAACCATGATCTTATTGAATGAATATAAGAACGTAAGAAATAGGAGCAGGAGTGGGCCATCTAGCCCTTCGAGCCTGCCCCGCCATTCAATAAGATCATGGCTGATCTGAAGTGGATCAGTTCCACTTTCCCGCTTTCTCCCCATAACCCTGAATTCCCCTGTCAGGATTTGTGCTAAGTGAGGTACAGTAAAGCAGTATATGAACGTGATCTAATTTCAACCCCCATCCCACAATCACTAACTCCAAAATGTTACAGACCTGTGAACCTGGAATGGTATAGCTGAGATACAATTAGAGCTTCATTTCACATCCAGCTTCCACCTTTCGCTGAAGATTGACGTGAATTAAATATTCTAATCAGACCTAATTTACATTTAAAGATCATGGGCGTCCCAGGAAGGCAGAAGTTCGCCCTCCTGAAACATCAAACTAGAAACGGCACGATAAACAAGGCTTCAGTAAATGATTCAAATACAAGTTAATGTTTAATAAACCATTGCTTCCTCAGGAGGAATATGACCGTAAAACATTACTGTCAAGCAGCGAAACTCTGCGCATACATCCTATGATTGTATTGTGTTTGGAAATTGCAGTGATAGATGTAAAAAGCATTTTATGAGAATGAATTTGGTAGTTAGTAATAACATTCTCAAAATAGCTAACTGAATGTTGTCATTCGATTTTTCCCCCATTCAAACCTCCTTCAATATCAATACATGACAAGCCATGTTTGACACATACCATTCGAAAAACATAACAATCTTTGAATAAATTAAACATCAGTCAGTGTGACTCCAAAATGTAATTCACCGCAAATTGAATGCTCTGAAATTTATCGGATATTAAAAAACGCTCACCAGACAGAGGGGATTCATGAAACCTTTCAAGGGTGAGAAATTCTCTTATCGTTTGTTTCTGAAGAGAGAGATGTGTTCTCCTGGACGGATAGGCTAACAATGTGCTTCATGTTTTCTAATTTGTCCACACCTTGTGTCCAAATCTGCCCCATGAGTTGGTACAGTGGTTAGAACTGCTGGCTCACAGCGCCAGGGACCCAGGTTCAATTCCACCCCCAGGTGACCGTATGGACATAAACACTACAGCACAAACAGGCCCTTCGGCCCACAAGTTGCAGCGATCACATCTATACCTACCAGGCCATAGAACTATCTGTAACTCCCAATGCCATTAAATCCCATAGACTCCTCCAGAAGACCCCAGCGAGTTCGCCTCCACCACCGATGACGGCAGCCGATTCCATTCACTCACCACCCTCTGAGTGAAAAACTTACCCCTAACATCACCTCTGTACTTCCCTCCCAGCACCTTAAACCTGTGTCCTCTCGTAGCGACTATTTCAGCCCTGGGAAATAGCCTCTGAGAGTCCACCCTATCTATTCCTCTCAACATTTTATAAACCTCTATCAGGTCACCTCTCAACCTTCGTCTCTCCAGGGAGAAGAGACTGAGCTCCCTCAAGCTATCCTCATAAGGCATGCCTCCCAATCCTTGTAAATCTCCTCTGCACCCTTTCAATAGCTTCCACGTCCTTCCTGTAGTGAGGCGACCAGAACTAGGCACAGTACTCCAAGTGGAGTTTGCACATTCTCCCTGTCTGTGTGTGGGTTTCTTCCGGGTGCTCCGGTTTCCTCCCACACTCCAAAGGTGTGCGGGTTAGATGGATTGGCCGTGCTAAATTGACATTTAGTGATTTTATTTGATTTATTATTGGCACTTGACATTAGTATAAGTGAAAAAAGTATTGTTTGTCGTATGCTATACAGACAAAGCATAGAGAAGGATGATTGACGTGAATTAAATAGTTTGCAGGATGACTTAGAAAGGTTGCAGAGCTGGGCTGAGAGGTGGCGGATGGAGTTTAATGTGGAGAAGTGTGAGGTAATTCATTTCGGTAGGAATAACAGATGTGTTGAGTATAGGACTAACGGGAGGACTTTGAATAGTGTGGAGGAGCAGAGGGATCTAGGTGTATGTGTACATAGATCCCTGAAAGTTGGGAATCAAGTAGATAAGGTTGTCAAGAAGGCATACGGTGTCTTGGCGTTTATTGGTAGGGGGATTGAATTTAGGAGTCGCAGCGTCATGATGCAACTGTACACAACTCTGGTGCGGCCGCACTTGGAGTTTTGTGTGCAGTTCTGGTCCACACATTACAGGAAGGATGTAGAGGCTTTGGAGAGGGTGCAGAGGAGGTTTACCAGGATGTTGCCTGGTATGGAGGGGAGATCCTATGAGGAGAGACTGAGAGATTTGGGGTTGTTTTCGCTGGAAAGAAGGCGGCTAAGAGGGGATCTCATTGAAACATATAAGATGATTAGAGGTTTAGACAGGGTAGATAGTGATAGCCTTTTTCCTAGGATAGAGAAAGCTAGCACGAGGGGGCACGATTTTAAATTAAGGGGGGGTAGTTATAGACAGATGTCAGGGGTAGGTTCTTTACCCAGAGGGTGGTGAGGGACTGGAATGCCCTGCCAGCTGCAGTTGTAAATGCACCTAGTTTGGGGGCGTTTAAAAGATCTGTGGATAGGTTTATGGATGAAAAGGGATTGGTTTAGGCTAGTGGGTCATTGTTTTGTAACTGGTCGGCGCAACATCGTGGGCCGAAGGACCTGTTCTGCGCTGTAATGTTCTATGTTCTATGTTCTAAGGAAAGGAGAGGGTGCAGAATGTAGTGTTACAGTCGTAGCTAGGGGTGTAGAGCAAGATCATAAGAAATAGGAGCAGGAGTGGGCCATCTAGCCCTTCGAGCCTGCCCCGCCATTCAATAAGATCATGGCTGATCTGAAGTGGATCAGTTCCACTTTCCCACTTTCTCCCCATAACCCTTAATTCCCCTGTCTATCAGAAACCTATCCACCCGTGACTTAAATGAGATCAACTTAGTGCAAGGTTGGTCCATTCACAAGTCTGATGGCAGCAGGGGAGGAGCTGATCTTGTGTTGGGGGGATAAGCAGGGGAAATACGTGGGGTTATCCTCAGTGCAGGCTCGATGGGCCAAATGGCCTCTTTCTACACTGTAGGGATACTACGATTTTATTTTATGAACCATAATAAGGTGCTATTAAAATACTGCCAAATTTCTCTGAAGGAAAATCAGTGTTACACAAATGAATTTGTAAGTCTAACAAACTGAAGTGGATTTCAAGTATAATGCGGTGATTTTAAACAGCTAAACTTAAACAACTGTTGACATTTTAAAGTAGAATGCCTTTTTTTTATAATAGTTGCACACTTTTTCTAAGATAATTTTTTTTCCAACAGAACTTCATTCTTACTGAAACGTTGCAAATACTTTTGACACTGTGACAGCGGAGGCTCGAAAATCCATTTTCAAACTGTTTACGAGAAATTGCAGAAATTTTGGTGACCATTTCCATTATCATCACTGAAGATTGTCACTCTCATTCTGTCCTCAATGAACTGCAGCAATGAAACCCAGCGAAACATGTCACTAAAAGCAATATGACAGGTAGCCGGTCCTCAGTACGATTGACACGGGTCGCGCATGCAAGTTAAAGAAAACAAATTATCACTCTGTGTAGACAAGCACATCAATATAAATGCTACCAACATTTGATGCACGGATGCACAAACTGAGGGACCTCCTTTCAATGAGAAACAATCACATTTTCAGACTTCAGATTGCACTATGAAAAAGTTAGACTCTGCTTTTCCAATAACAACTTGCACTTATGTTACGTTGAAACAATGTAAAACATCCCCAAGCAGTGTTCTTGTATAGTATACCATGCCAAGTCAAACAAAGAGATATGAGGACGAGCTTTGGCAAAGAGCTGGATTCTGAAGGAGTGTCTCAATGGGAGAGAGAGAGACATGGCGGGGGAGAGGGAGAGACGTGGAGAGAGAGAGACGTGGCGGGGGAGAGGGAGAGACATGGCGGGGGAGAGGGGGAGACATGGCGGGGGAGAGGGGGAGACATGGCGGGGGAGAGGGGGAGACATGGCGGGGGAGAGGGGGAGACGTGGCGGCGGAGAGGGAGAGACGTGGCGGGGGAGAGGGAGAGACATGGCGGGATTGAAAGGGGGAGACATGGCGGGGGAGAGGGAGAGACATGGCGGGGGAGAGGGAGAGACATGGCGGGGGAGAGGGAGAGACGTGGCGGGGGAGAGGGAGAGACGTGGCGGGGGAGAGGGAGAGACATGGCGGGGGAGAGGGAGAGACATGGCGGGGGAGAGGGAGAGACATGGCGGGGGAGAGAGAGAGACATGGCGGGGGAGAGAGAGAGACATGGCGGGGGAGAGAGAGAGGCATGGCGGGGGAGAGAGAGAGAGACGTGGCGGGGGAGAGAGAGATACGTGGCGGGGGAGAGAGAGAGACATGGCGGGGGAGAGGGAGAGACGTGGCGGGGGAGAGGGAGAGACGTGGCGGGGGAGAGGGAGAGACATGGCGGGGGAGAGGGAGAGACATGGCGGGGAGAGGGAGAGACATGGCGGGGGAGAGGGAGAGACATGGAGAGAGAGAGACGTGGCGGGGGAGAGGGAGAGACATGGCGGGGGAGAGGGAGAGACATGGCGGGGGAGAGGGAGAGACATGGCGGGGGAGAGAGAGAGACATGGCGGGGGAGAGGGAGAGACATGGCGGGGGAGAGGGAGAGACATGGCGGGGGAGAGGGAGAGACATGGCGGGGGAGAGAGAGAGACATGGCGGGGGAGAGAGAGAGACATGGCGGGGGAGAGAGAGAGACATGGCGGGGGAGAGAGAGAGACATGGCGGGGGAGAGAGAGAGAGACGTGGCGGGGGAGAGAGAGATACGTGGCGGGAGAGAGGGAGAGACGTGGCGGGGGAGAGGGAGAGACATGACGGGGGAGAGAGAGGGAGACGTGGCGGGGGAGAGAGAGAGACATGGCGGGGGAGAGGGAGAGACGTGGCGGGGGGAGAGGGAGAGACGTGGCGGGGGAGAGGGAGAGACATGGCGGGGGAGAGGGAGAGACATGGCGGGGAGAGGGAGAGACATGGCGGGGAGAGAGAGAGACGTGGCGGGGGAGAGGGAGAGACGTGGCGGGGGAGAGGGAGAGACATGGCGGGGGAGAGAGAGAGAGACGTGGCGGGGGAGAGGGAGAGACATGGCGGGGGAGAGGGAGAGACATGGCGGGGGAGAGGGAGAGACATGGCGGGGGAGAGGGAGAGACATGGCGGGGGAGAGGGAGAGACATGACGGGGGAGAGAGAGGGAGACGTGGCGGGGGAGAGAGAGAGACGTGGCGGGGGAGAGGGAGAGACATGGCGGGGGAGAGGGAGAGACATGGCGGGGGAGAGGGAGAGACATGGCGGGGGAGAGGGAGAGACATGGCGGGGGAGAGAGAGGGAGACGTGGCGGGGGAGAGAGGGAGACGTGGCGGGGGAGAGAGAGAGACGTGGCGGGGGAGAGGGAGAGACATGACGGGGGAGAGGGAGAGACATGGCGGGGGAGAGGGAGAGACATGGCGGGGGAGAGGGAGAGACATGACGGGGGAGAGAGAGAAACACATGGCGGGGGAGAGGGAGAGACATGGCGGGGGAGAGGGAGAGACATGGCGGGGGAGAGGGAGAGACATGGCGGGGGAGAGGGAGAGACATGGCGGGGGAGAGGGAGAGACATGGCGGGGGAGAGGGAGAGACATGGCGGGGGAGAGAGAGAGACATGGCGGGGGAGAGGGAGAGACATGGCGGGGGAGAGGGAGAGACATGGCGGGGGAGAGGGAGAGACATGGCGGGGGAGAGGGAGAGACATGGCGGGGGAGAGAGAGAGACATGGCGGGAGAGAGGGAGAGACATGGCGGGGGAGAGAGAGAGACATGGCGGGGGAGAGGGAGAGACGTGGCGGGGGAGAGGGAGAGACATGGCGGGGGAGAGGGAGAGACATGGCGGGGGAGAGGGAGAGACATGGCGGGGGAGAGGGAGAGACATGGCGGGGGAGAGGGAGAGACATGACGGGGGAGAGAGAGAAACACATGGCGGGGGAGAGGGAGAGACATGGCGGGGGAGAGAGAGAGACATGGCGGGGGAGAGGGAGAGACATGGCGGGGGAGAGGGAGTGAGACATGGCGGGATTGAGAGAGGCAGACACGGCGGGATTGAGAGAGGGAGACATGGCGGGATTGAGAGGGGGAGACATGGCGGGATTGAGAGGGGAAGACATGGCGGGATTGAGAGGGGGAGACATGGCGGGATTGAGAGAGGGAGACATGGCGGGATTGAGAGAGGGAGACACGGCGGGATTGAGAGGGGGAGACATGGCGGGGGAGAGAGAGGGAGACACGGCGGGATTGAGAGGGGGAGACATGGCGGGGGAGAGAGAGGGAGACATGGCGGGATTGAGAGGGGGAGACACGGCGGGATTGAGAGAGGGAGACATGGCGGGATTGAGAGGGGGAGACATGGCAGGATTGAGAGAGGGAGACACGGCGGGATTGAGAGAGGGAGACATGGCGGGATTGAGAGAGGGAGACGTGGCGGGATTGAGAGAGGGAGACATGGCGGGATTGAGAGAGGGAGACAAGGAGGGATTGAGAGAGGGAGACACGGCGGGATTGAGAGAGGGAAACATGGCGGGATTGAGAGAGGGAGACATGGCGGGATTGAGAGAGGGAGACATGGCGGGATTGAGAGAGGGAGACAAGGAGGGATTGAGAGAGGGAGACACGGCGGGATTGAGAAAGGGAGACATGGCGGGATTGAGAGAGGGAGACATGGCGGGATTGAGAGAGGGAGACGTGGTGGGATTGAGAGAGGGAGACATGGTGGGATTGAGAAAGGGAGACATGGTGGGATTGAGAGAGGGAGACATGGCGGGGTTGAGAAAGGGAGACACGGCGGGATTGAGAGAGGGAGACACGGCGGGATTGAGAGAGGGAGACGTGGTGAGATTGAGAGAGGGAGACGTGGCTGGATTGAGAAAGGGAGACACGGTGGGATTGAGAGAGGGAGACGTGGCGGGATTGAGAGAGGAGACACGGCGGGATTGAGAGAGGGAGACATGGTGGGATTGAGAGAGGGAGACACGGTGGGATTGAGAGAGGGAGACATGGTGGGATTGAGAGAGGGAGACACGGCGGGATTGAGAGAGGGAGACATGGTGGGATTGAGAGAGGGAGACACGGCGGGATTGAGAGAGGGAGATGTGGTGGGATTGAGAGAGGGAGACGTGGCGGGATTGAGAGAGGGAGACACGGCGGGATTGAGAGAGGGAGACATGGTGGGATTGAGAGAGGGAGACATGGCGGGATTGAGAGAGGGAGACACGGCGGGATTGAGAGAGGGAGACATGGCGGGATTGAGAGAGGGAGACATGGCGGGATTGAGAGAGGGAGACATGGCGGGATTGAGAGAGGGAGACATGGCGGGATTGAGAGAGGGAGACGTGGCGGGATTGAGAGAGGGAGACATGGTGGGATTGAGAGAGGGAGACATGGCGGGATTGAGAGACGGAGATGTGGTGGGATTGAGAGAGGGAGACATGGCGGGAGAGAGAGAGGGAGACACGGCGGGATTGAGAGAGGGAGACGTGGCGGGATTGAGAGAGGGAGACATGGTGGGATTGAGAGAGGGAGACACGGCGGGATTGAGAGACGGAGATGTGGTGGGATTGAGAGAGGGAGACATGGTGGGATTGAGAGAGGGAGACATGGCGGGATTGAGAGAGGGAGACACGGCGGGATTGAGAGAGGGAGACATGACGGGATTGAGAGAGGGAGACATGGCGGGATTGAGAGAGGGAGACATGGTGGGATTGAGAGAGGGAGACATGGCGGGATTGAGAGAGGGAGACATGGTGGGATTGAGAGAGGGAGACATGGTGGGATTGAGAGAGGGAGACACGGCGGGATTGAGAGAGGGAGACGTGGCGGGATTGAGAGAGGGAGACATGGTGGGATTGAGAGGGAGACATGGGGGGATTGAGAGAGGGAGACATGGTGGGATTGAGAGAGGGAGACGTGGCGGGATTGAGAGAGGGAGACATGGCGGGAGAGAGAGAGGGAGACATGGTGGGATTGAGAGAGGGAGACATGGCGGGATTGAGAGAGGGAGACATGGTGGGATTGAGAGAGGGAGACGTGGCGGGATTGAGAGAGGGAGACATGGCGGGAGAGAGAGAGGGAGACATGGCGGGATTGAGAGAGGGAGACATGGCGGGATTGAGAGAGGGAGACATGGCGGGATTGAGAGAGGGAGACAAGGTGGGATTGAGAGAGGGAGACATGGCGGGATTGAGAGAGGGAGACATGGCGGGATTGAGAGAGGGAGACATGGCGGGATTGAGAGAGGGAGACATGGCGGGATTGAGAGAGGGAGACATGGCGGGATTGAGAGAGGGAGACAAGGTGGGATTGAGAGAGGGAGACACGGCGGGATTGAGAGGGGGGGACACGGCGGGATTGAGAGAGGGAGACATGGCGGGATTGAGAGAGGGAGACGTGGCGGGATTGAGAGAGGGAGACACGGCGGGACTGAGAGAGGGAGACATGGCGGGTTTGAGTGAGGGAGACATGGCGGGATTGAGAGAGGGAGACATGGCGGGATTGTTCCTGTGGAGCAGAGTTGAGAGGCAGCGATTTTTGGGCGAGTGAGGAGGCAGCAATAAGGTAGCAAAAAGTTTATACTGGGTAACTTTTTATTTTAGTTTTAAAGTCGCGAGTTTCGGCGGTTTTTTTTTAAATTAAGTTAGAAACCGGAAGTCGTCACTAGGGCGCTTGCCGGTACTTGTAGTTTTTTTTTCGGGTCCCTAACCCTATAAATTAGCGCAGAGAGGATACCCGATTCTCTACACTGGTAGAGAATCCCACCCTTCCACCTCCTCTAACCTAATTATAAGTGTGGGGGAAGGTTTTTTTTTATATATTTTTATTTTTCTGCTGGGAATTGTTTCAGGGATGGCAGTTCAGGCTGTAAGCTGCATCTCCTGTGGGATGTATGTCGTGAGGGAGTCCAGCAGTGTTTCAGGTGGTTTTACTTGTGGGAAGTGTGTAAAAGTGCAGTTTCTGGAGGAGTGTGTAAAGGAGCTGGAGGGGGAATTAGAGGAGCTCCGCATAATTCGGAAAATGGAGGAGGACACAGAAAGGAGTTATAAGGAGATAGTTACTCCTAGAAATAAGTCTTGGGTCACTGCCAGGAAGAGGGGAAAGAAGCAGTTGGGGGGTCAATCCCCTGGGGCTGTTCCCCTCCAAAATAGGTTTTCGGTCCTGGAGGCTACAGTTGAGGAGGAATCAACTGGGGATAGCCAAAGGGAGCAGGTCTCTGGGGATGAGCCTATTGGGAAATCTCAGGTGGTTAGGGGTAAGAGGTTGGGCCTCGTGATTGGGGACTCCACAGTCAAGGGGACAGATAGGAGAGTTGGAGGTAAGGGTAGGGACTCGGGGCTGGTGTGTTGCCTACCTGGGGCTGGGGTCCGGGATGTATCGGACAGGGTATTCAGGACTCTTAGGGGAGAGGGAGATCAACCCCAAGTTATAGTTCATGTGGGGACACATGACATAGGGAGATTAAGGGAAGGGGAAATTAAACAAAGATTTATGGAGTTGGGGTGGAAACTAAAGGCCAAGTCTGGAAGAATAGTTATATCCGGACTCTTGCCTGTGCCACGGGATAGTATAGAGAGGAATGGAGAGAGGGAAAGTTTGAACTCGTGGCTGAGGGGATGGTGCAGGAGGGAGGGGTTCAGGTACTTAAGCAATTGGGGCTCATTCTGGGGAAGGCGGGACCTCTATATGAGTGATGGTTTACACCTGAACCAGAGGGGAATCAATATCCTGGGGGGTAAATTTGCAAAGGCTATGCGGGGAGATTTAAACTGATTTGGGGGGGGGGGGTGGGATATTGAGTAGAGGGGGTGAAAGGGAGGGGGGCATAGATGGGGAATGCAAGGCACGGCGTAGTGGGGGTGGGGCGGAGCAGGGTTTGAAATGCACGTGCTTTAATACTTTAAAGGTAGGGGAGGACCGCAGGAAACATGGGAGGGAGGTTAGACAGGAGGTGGAGAAGGGAAATGCCCAGACTGAGGGGCTGAAGTGTGTATATTTTAATGCAAGGAGTATAGTAAATAAGGTAGATGAGCTTAGGGCGTGGATAGCTGCTTGGGAATGTGATGTAGTGGCCATTACGGAGACTTGGATGTCTCAGGGACAGGACTGGGTACTTCAGGTGCCAGGTTTCAGATGTTTCAGGAAGGACAGGGAGGCTGGCAGAAGAGGTGGTGGAGTGGCACTGTTAATAAGGGACAGTGTCATGGCTGCAGAGAAAGAGGATGCCGTGGAGGGACTTTCTACAGAGTCTCTGTGGGTGGAAGTTACGAACAGCATAGGGTCGAAAACTTTGCTGGGTGTATTCTATAGGCCGCCCAATAGTGACAGGGAAGTTGAAGTGCAGATAGGGAACCAGATTCTGGAGAAATGTATTAAAAACAGAGTGGTCGTGATGGGAGACTTCAATTTCCCAAACATCGACTGGAATATCCCTAGAGTAAGGGGTTCGGCTGGAGAGGAGTTTGTTAGGTGTGTTCAGGAAGGTTTCCTGACACAGTATGTGGACAAGCCTACGAGGGGTGAGGCAGTACTTGACCTGGTACTGGCGAATGAACCAGGGCAGGTGATGGATCTCTCGGTAGGAGAGCATCTTGGGAATGGAGATCATAATTCTATCTCCTTCACAATTGCATTGGAACGAGATAGGATCAGACAGGCTAGGAAGGTGTTTGTCTGGAGTAAGGGGAGATACGAAGAAGTCAGGAAGTTACTTGGACAAATAAACTGGAAGGAGGCATTCTTAGGGAAGAGTACCGAAGGAAGGTGGCGGATATTCAAGGAATGTTTGTCTAGCGCTCTGCATGACAATGTTCCGATAAGGCAAGGGGGTTTTGGTAGGTCGCGGGAACCGTGGTGCACGAAGGCTGTGTTGAACCTAGTCAGGAGGAAAAGGAAGGTATACAAAAGGTTCAGGGAACTAGGAGAGGTTAAGGATCTTGAAGAATATAAGGACTGTAGAAAGGAGGTTAAAAGGGAAATTAGGAGAGCCAGAAGGGGTCATGAGAAGACCTTGGCGGGTAAGATTAAAGAAAATCCCAAGGCCTTCTATAAGTATGTGAAAGGTAAAAGGGTGAGAAGGGAAAGGATAGGACCTATAAAAGATGAAGGGGGAAAGGTCTGTGTAGAACCAGAAGAAATGGCGGAGGTGCTTAATGAGTACTTTGCATCAGTATTCACAGTGGAAGCTGATTTGGGAGATCTTGCTATGGACTTGCAGCAGGTGGAAAAGATTGAGTACGTGGACATTAAAGAGGAGGATGTGTTAGAACTTTTGAATTCTATCAAGGTAGATAAGTCGCCGGGACCAGATGGGATGTACCCCAGGATACTGTGGGAGGCCAGGGAAGTGATTGCAGAGCCCTTGGCGATGATCTTTGCGTCGTCAATGGAGACGGGAGAGGTTCCGGAAGATTGGAGGATTGCGGATGTAGTCCCTATTTTCAAGAAAGGGAACAGAGATAGCCCGGGAAATTACCGCCCGGTGAGTCTGACCTCAGTGGTTGGTAAGCTGATGGAGAGGCTTCTGAGGGACAAGATTTACGACCATTTGGAGAGGTTTGACATGATCAGGAATAGTCAGCATGGATTTGTCAAGGGCAGGTCGTGCCTTACGAGCCTAGTTGAGTTCTTCGATAATGTGACTGAACACATTGACGAAGGAAGTGCCGTGGACGTAGTGTACATGGACTTCAGCAAGGCTTTTGATAAGGTCCCCCATGCAAGACTTCTTGAGAAGGTGAGAGGGCATGGGATCCAAGGGCCTTTGGCCTTGTGGATCCAGAACTGGCTTGCCTGCAGAAGGCAGAGAGTGGTTGTGGATGGGTCTTTTTCGGAATGGAGGTCAGTCACCAGTGGGGTGCCCCAGGGATCTGTTCTGGGACCCTTGTTGTTTGTCATTTTCATAAATGACCTGGATGAGGAAGTGGAGGGATGGGTTAGCAAGTTCGCTGATGACACGAAGGTCGGCGGTGTTGTGGATGGTCTGGAAGGATGTCAAAAGTTGCAGCAGGACATAGATAGGATGCAGGAATGGGCGGAGAAGTGGCAGATGGACTTCAACGCGGATAAATGTGTAGTAGTCCATTTCGGCAGAACCAACGGGATGAACGAGTACACTATTAAGGGCAGGGGTCTTAGTAGCGTTGAAGAGCAGAAGGATCTCGGGGTCCGGGTTCACAGGACTCTTAAATCGGCCTCGCAGGTGGAGGAGGTGGTCAAGAAGGCGTATGGTGTACTGGCCTTCATTAATCGAGGGATTGAGTTTAGGAGTCGGGAGGTAATGCTGCAACTTTACAGGACCCTTGTCAGGCCTCATTTGGAGTACTGTGCGCAGTTCTGGTCGCCTCACTATAGGAAAGATGTAGAAGCTATTGAAAGGGTGCAGAGGAGATTTACAAGGATGTTGCCTGGACTGGGAGGCATGCCTTATGAAGATAGGTTGAGGGAGCTGGGACTCTTTTCCCTGGAGAGGCGAAGGTTGAGAGGCGACCTGATAGAAGTTTATAAAATGTTGAGAGGAATAGATAGGGTGGACTCTCAGAGGCTATTTCCCCAGGTTGAAATGGTTGCTACGAGAGGACACAGATTTAAGGTGCGGGGAGGGAAGTACAGAGGTGATGTTAGGGGTAAGTTTTTCACTCAGAGGGTGGTGAGTGATTGGAATCGGCTGCCGTCGTCGGTGGTGGAGGCGAACTCGCTGGGGTCTTTTAAAAGACTTCTGGATGAGTATATGGGGTTTAATGGGATTGGGGGTTATAGATAGGTCTATAGATTGGTGGGGTTGATGCGACCCGGCGCAACTCGAGGGCCGAAGGGCCTGTTTGTGCTGTAATGTTCTATGTTCTATGATTGAGAGAGGGAGACGAGGCGGGAGAGAGAGAGGGAACTGCACCATCTCGAGTCCAGGACACTCACTGTCTTGTCCGTGGGGCAAAGGAAATCAGGAATCATAGAACAGAAAGAGGCCCTTCGAGTCTGCACAATCCCACTTATATCCCATCGCCATAACTCCACCTATGGACCCCAATAATCCCCCTTACACTAAGAGGCAACTCAGCACGGCCAATCAACCTAACCCGTACATCTCTGGACTCCGGGTCACCCGGAGTAAACCCCACGCAGACACGGTGAGGACATGCAAACTACTCCACACAGTGACCCAAGCCAAGAGTCAAACCCAGGTCCTTGGCGTGGTGAGGCAGCAGGGCTAATCACTGTGCCATCGTGTGGCCCTGATGTTAGCAAGTGATGTGAGCTGGAGGAATTGAACCCTCAAGAGGGTTGGAGGAGGTTGCAGAGATAGAGAGGAGTGAGGCCGGGGGGAGGGGGGAGATTTTAACATGAGAGGAACTTAAAATGTGAGATCCTCATTGGAATTCAGATGAACGAGGAGGAGATCTTATAGAAACAGATAAGATTATGAAGGGAATAAAGAACAGTGAAGCCAGGAAGTTGTTTCCACTGCCGGATTAAAGTAGAACCTGGGGGCATGGCCTCAAAGTAAGGAGGAGCAGATTTCGGACTGAGTTGAGGAGGAACTTTGTCACACAAAGGGTTGTGAATCTGTGGAACTCCCTGCCCAGTTGAGGCTCCCTCATTGAATGTTTTTAAGGCGAGGATAGATACATTTTTGAACAGTAAAGGAATTAAGGGTTATGGTGAGCGGGCGGGTAAGTGGAGCTGAGTCCACAAAACAGATCAGCCATGATCTTACTGAATGGCGGAGCAGGCTCGAGGGGACTGATGGCCAATTCCTGCACTTAGTTCATATGCACCATTGTGTGTTAGCCGCATTGAGGGAGTGGATGAATGGGGTGGGGTGTGAATTAGAACGGCAGCAGAATTTGGAGGCTAGCTTAGTGGATACTAAGGGCAGCACAGTAGCACAGTGGGTTAGCACTGCTGCTTCACAGCTCCAGGGTCCTGGGTTCGATTCCCGGCTCGGGTCACTGTCTGTGTGGAGTTTGCACATTCTCCTCGTGTCTGCGTGGGTTTTCTCCGGGTGCTCCAGTTTCCTCCCACAGTCCAAAGATGTGCGGGTTAGGTTGATTGGCCAGGCTAAGAAATTGCCCCTTAGTATCCAGGGATGTGTAGGTTAGAGGGATTAGTGGGTATAATATGGAGGGATTAGTGGGTAAATGTGTCGGGATATGGGGGTAGGGCCTGGGTAGGATTGTGTTCGGGACAGACTTGATGGGTCTCTTTCTGCACTGTAGGGTTCTATGATAAACACACCGTACAGTTATGATATGGAACCACACAAGCCTTTCTCAGTTACCCAGCGTTTTAAGCTGGGCTGGAATGGGAGGAGTCAACTTCTGCTGTACCCCATACAGGGACTTTCAGGACAAAGCTGGGAATTAATACTCATCTAAAATCATATTTACCTCCACTGAAGTTAAAAACCCTCACTTTGAGCAGCCTCTCCTTTCTGAACTTTCTCAATAACAGTCTAACTTTTCCTAATGTAAATGCCCCCCATACAAATGTTACGGAGTTTGATTTGCAAAAGGAGGCCATTGAGCCCATTGAGTCTGCACCAACCACAATCCCACCCAGGCCCTATCCCCGTAACTAGTTCATCTCCTTGACACTAAAGGGCAATCTAGAACAAAGAATAAAGAAAATTACAGCACAGGAACAGGCCCTTCGGCCCTCTGAGCCTGCACTGACCATGCTGCCTGACTGAACTCAAACCCCCTCCTCTTCCAGAGACCATATCCTTCCATTCCCACCCTCTTCATGTATTTTATCAAGACCAATCCACCTAACCTTCACATCTTCGGACTGTGGGAGAAAACCAGAGTGCCCGGAGACACAGGGAGAATGTGCAAACTCCATACAGACAGTGACATAAGCCGGGTATCGAACCCAGGCCCCTGGCAATGTGAGGCAACAGTGCTAACTACTGAGCCACTGTGCCATCCATTGCCATTGGACAGGATTTTCCTGTGGGTCTTCGGGACCTCAGAGTAGACTGAACAGGGGTCCCAAACCCGCTCTTGCTGGGAGCCAGGCCAGGTGAGGTGCCTCTCCAGAAGGGCCTGTTCATAGAACATAGAACATAGAACATTACAGCACAAACAGGCCCTTCGGCCCTCGAGTTGCGCCGATCACATTAACCCCACCAATCTATAGACCTATCTATAACCCCCAATCCCATTAAACCCCATATACTCATCCAGAAGTCTTTTCCTGTGCTATAATTTTCTTTCTTCTTTGGTGTGTACATTGTTGCCCACTTCTTGGAGATGGCAGGAGATATGCACCTGCCCATCTCTGGGAAGCTTCCCTTCGGGAGATGTTCCAACCCAGCTCCATATTTCCAACCCTAACCCCTCCCCCAGCCCGCATTGCCATCCCCTTTCCCCCACCCCTTTTCCCAAGAACGTTCCCAAGAACGTTCCCAAGAACGTTCCCAAGGGGCTGAGAAAATCCAGCCTAAATGTGAAGGGCAGATTTTCCTCATGTTGGTTGAACAGCTTTTAACGTAACTCAAAAGACAACCTTCCTTGTGGCACTGGGGATGTTACAGCAATCTCCTCAAGCATTCCGACACAACACGGAGAGAGACTGGAGACATTCACACTGTCATTTGTTGAAGTATTCATAGATAAATATTGGCATCTCAGACTTGAAATTTCAATACATGATTTCGATATGAAGTCTGTACAAAATATTAAACCTTCTGAGAATGCAAGATTCTCATCGGGAACTCAAAAAAACTGAGAATATTATCCATATAATATTCCTGAGATTTCTTGAATTTTACTTCCCTGCATTTACTAAAGCAGGAAATAATCCCTACTCATTATAATGCTTTGAAAAAAGTTTTTATATCCTAGAAATAGTATAAATCCTCTGTGCCTTTTTCCCCCACTACCTCCTCCTTTCCCCCACTCTGCCGCCCCTCCTTCCCCCCGCTCTCCCCCCCTCCTCCTTTCCCCCCTCTGCCGCCCCTCCTTCCCCCCCTCCTCCTTCCCCCCCCCCTCTGCCACCCCTCCTTTCCCCCCCTCCTCCTTCCCCCCCTCCTCCTTTCCCCCAACTCTGCCGCCCCTCCTTTCCCCCCCTCTCCCCCGTCCTCCTTTCCCCACTCTGCCGCCCCTCCTTTCCCCCACTCTGCCGCCCCTCCTTTCCCCCACTCTGCCGCTCCTCCTCCTTTCCCCCCTCCTCCTTTCCCCCACTGCTGCCCCTCCTTTCCCCCACTCTGCCGCCCCTCCTTTCCCCCACTCTGCGCCCTTCCTTTCCCCCCTCCTCCTTTCCCCACTCTGCCGCCCCTCCTTTCCCCCCCTCCTCCCTTCCCCCACTCTGCCCTCCTCCTTTCCCCCCCCTCCTCCTTTTCCCCCCTCGCCCCCTTTCTTCCCCCCCTGCCCCCTTCCTCCTCTCTGAACAGGTTAAAAGAAATTTGGCAAACTACTCAAAAAGACAGAGATGATCTTTTGATGTATTTTTATCGGTTCTGCTGCTCAATTTAATGTCAATTGCTGCAGTCAGTTCCTTTTTTTAAATCTTAGATGGAAGTGCTCAGACCATCACCCGTAAACAATAAATTCTCTCTCATTCATTTAACACCGAAGAATATATTGCAGATGGAATCAAACAGCTTCCACGATGGGAATTCATCTCCTCTTACAGGTACTTGGTTTTACAAGGGAAATATTTAGGAACATATTGAGTGATAGAACCTGCGTAAGATAGAACCAATTGTAATTACTGGGCTGATAGATATTTAATGAGGCTCTTGTTGAAAGTGGCAGTGTTCCTCTTCACTATCAAGACTTGGCAAGATTCCCTTCTCGCAAACGGTCTTGCTACTTGGAGCTCAGGATCCGTTCAGGCTCCTTAAATACACAAACCAGAAAAACAAACTCTGCCTCGGTTTTTCAGAAAAATGGGTTTTGCGAGCCCCTGCTGCTTCTGTTCTAGACCAGTAGAAACCTAGATCTCGGGCCAATTGACAGGCATCACGACAGCTCAGTGACTATCACTGTCTGCTCTGCAGTTACAGGGAACCCGGGTCGGATCTCCGACTTGGGTCAGCTTCTCTCGGAGTTTGCACATTCTCCCGTGCTTGCGTGGGTTTTCTCCGACTTCCTCCCACACCCCAAAAACGTGCCCTTAGGCTGATTGGTGTTAAGAAATTGTCCCCCTCAATCTGGCCCGTGTATAATTCTCTAAATTTGCACCCCCTTTATTGTGGAGTCCAAGAGGAGTAGACAGAACATAGAATATAGAACATAGAACATTACAGCGCAGAACAGACACAGTGAGCACGTGTGTTGCGCCGACCAGTTACAAAACAATGACCCACTAGCCTAAACCAATCCCTTTTCATCCATAAACCTATCCACAGATCTTTTAAACGCCCCCAAACTAGGTGCATTTACAACTGCAGCTGGCAGGGCATTCCAGTCCCTCACCACCCTCTGGGTAAAGAACCTACCCCTGACATCTGTCCTATAACTACCCCCCCCTTAATTTAAAGTCGTGCCCCCTCGTGCTAGCTTTCTCCATCCGAGGAAAAAGGCTATCACTATCTACCCTGTCTAAACCTCTAATCATCTTATATGTTTCAATGAGATCCCCTCTTAGCCGCCTTCTTTCCAGCGAAAACAACCCCAAATCTCTCAATCTCTCCTCATAGGATCTCCCCTCCATACCAGGCAACATCCTGGTAAACCTCCTCTGCACCCTCTCCAAAGCCTCTACATCCTTCCTGTAATGTGGGGACCAGAACTGCACACAAAACTCCAAGTGTGGCCGCACCAGAGTTGTGTACAGTTGCATCATGACGCTGCGACTCCTAAATTCAATCCCCCTACCAATAAACGCCAAGACACCGTATGCCTTCTTAACAACCTTATCTACTTGATTCCCAACTTTCAGGGATCTATGTACACATACACCTAGATCCCTCTGCTCCTCCACACTATTCAAACTCCCGAAGTCGTAGGTAGGAGGAGGATTGGAATGAGGCGTACGCTGAGTGTTAAAATGGCAGCGCGAGCTTGTTGGGCCGAAGGGCCTGTTTCCTGTGTTGTGTTGTTCTTTGTTCTCCAAAAGCAGGAGGAAGCCATTTGGCCCTTTGAGTCTGTTCCGCCGCCATTCATTTTGTTCACGGCCGATCATCGAATTCAATATCCTGTTCTCCGCCTCCTCCTCCCCCCCCCCCCCCCCCCCCCCTCCCTCAACCCCTCCAAGAGCTATATCGAATTTCCTCTTGAAATCACACAATGTTCTGGCCTCAAATTTATTTCCAATCGAGAGAACCCAATTCAGATTACTGACCCAGACCTTGGATTTCTGGTCACTATTTTAAAATTTGCAGCCGATATGAAATTGGAAGCACTGTGAGGAGTAGTTCAGGATGCAGAGAGGTTGGTAGAACGGGTGGACAAATGACTGAATGCAGAGAAATGTGACAGGATTCATTTTATAGGAAAAACGTGGAGAGACAATACAAAAGGGTCGAACACTAATGGGCGTGCAGGAGTAGAGGTGTATATGTTCATAAGTCATTGAAGGTGGCCATAAGAATAACCTGCCTGGAATATATTTTACAAAGGTACTGTTTGCATCGAGACACATTGAACCACTGTTAGAGAATTTGAACATGTATTTTTGAAAACATTTTACATTCTGTATTAAAAACATGCACCTTGGCTAATGACACACTGCTCGAAGGCATGATGGGATGTAGTCAAGTGAAAAGAACCACATTCCTCTGAACAATGCGACTGTTTAGCAAAGGAATGGACAGAGTGGATAGTCAGAAGTTTTTTCCCCCCAGAGTTGAAGAGTCAATTACTAGGCAGCATAGAACATAGAACATTACAGCGCAGAACAGGCCCTTCGGCCCACGATGTTGCGCCGACCAGTTACAAAAACAATGACCCACACAGTGAGCACGTGA
>CM075738.1:4495176-4565176 GCA_037974335.1 Prionace glauca
TCACGTGCTCACTGTGTCCGCCATTCAATAAGATCATGGCTAATCTGTTTTGTGGACTCAGCTCCACTTACCCGCCCGCTCACCATAACCCTTAATTCCTTTACTGTTCAAAAATGTATCTATCCTTGCCTTAAAAACATTAATGAGGGAGCCTCAACTGGGCAGGGAGTTCCACAGATTCACAACCCTTTGTGTGACAAAGTTCCTCCTCAACTCAGTCCTAAATCTGCTCCTCCTTATTTTGAGGCCATGCCCCCAGGTTCTACTTTAATCCGGCAGTGGAAACAACTTCCTGGCTTCTCTGTTCTTTATTCCCTTCATAATCTTATCTGTTTCTATAAGATCTCCTCCTCGTTCTTCTGAATTCCAATGAGGATCTCACATTTTAAGTTCCTCTCATGTTAAAATCTCCCCCCTCCCCCCGGCCTCACTCCTCTCTATCTCTGCAACCTCCTCCAACCCTCTTGAGGGTTCAATTCCTCCAGCTCACATCACTTGCTAACATCAGGGCCACACGATGGCACAGTGATTAGCCCTGCTGCCTCACCATGCCAAGGACCTGGGTTTGACTCTTGGATTGGGTCACTGTGTGGAGTAGTTTGAATGTCCTCCCCGTGTCTGCGTGGGGTTTCCTCCAGGTGACCCGGAGTCCAGAGATGTACGGGTTAGGTTGATTGGCCGTGCTGAGTTGCCTCTTAGTGTAAGGGGGATTATTGGGGTCCATAGGTGGAGTTATGGCGATGGGATCTAAGTGGGATTGTGCAGACTCGAAGGGCCTCTTGTCTCACCGTGTCTCCCTCTCTCTCTCCCGCCATGTCTCCCCCTCTCAATCCCGCCATGTCTCCCTCTCTCAATCCCGCCATGTCTCCCTCACTCAATCCAGCCATGTCTCCCTCTCTCAATCCCGCCATGTCTCCCTCTCTCAATCCCACCACGTCTCCCCCTCTCAATCCCGCCATGTCTCCCTCTCTCAATCCCACCATGTCTCTCCCTCTCTCAATCCCACCACGTCTCCCTCTCTCAATCCCGCCATGTCTCCCTCTCTCAATCCCGCCGTCTCTCCCTCTCTCAATCCCACCACGTCTCCCTCTCTCAATCCCGCCATGTCTCCCTCTCTCAATCCCGCCATGTCTCCCTCTCTCAATCCCGCCGTGTCTCCCTCTCTCAATCCCGCCGTGTCTCCTCTCTCAATCCCGCCGTGTCTCCCTCTCTCAATCCCGCCATGTCTCCCTCTCTCAATCCCGCCATGTCTCCCTCTCTCAATCCCGCCTTGTCTCCCTCTCTCAATCCCGCCATGCCTCCCTCTCTCAATCCCGCCTTGTCTCCCTCTCTCAATCCCGCCATGTCTCCCTCTCTCAATCCCGCCGTGTCTCCCTCTCTCAATCCCGCCGTGTCTCCCTCTCTCAATCCCGCCGTGTCTCCCTCTCTCAATCCCGCCATGTCTCCCTCTCTCAATCCCGCCATGTCTCCCTCTCTCAATCCCGCCTTGTCTCCCTCTCTCAATCCCGCCATGCCTCCCTCTCTCAATCCCGCCTTGTCTCCCTCTCTCAATCCCGCCATGTCTCCCTCTCTCAATCCCGCCTTGTCTCCCTCTCTCAATCCCGCCATGTCTCCCTCTCTCAATCCCGCCATGTCTCCCTCTCTCAACCCCGCCATGTCTCCTCTCAATCCGCCGTCTCTCAATCCGCCGTGTCTCCCTCTCTCAATCCCGCCATGTCTCCCTCTCTCAATCCCGCCATGTCTCCCTCTCTCAATCCCGCCACGTCTCCCTCTCTCAATCCCGCCGTGTCTCCCTCTCTCAATCCCGCCGTGTCTCCCTCTCTCAATCCCGCCATGTCTCCCTCTCTCAATCCCGCCATGTCTCCCTCTCTCAATCCCGCCTTGTCTCCCTCTCTCAATCCCGCCATGCCTCCCTCTCTCAATCCCGCCGTGTCTCCCTCTCTCAATCCCGCCGTGTCTCCCTCTCTCAATCCCGCCGTGTCTCCCTCTCTCAATCCCGCCGTGTCTCCCTCTCTCAATCCCACCATTTCTCCCTCTCTCAATCCCGCCGTGTCTCCCTCTCTCAATCCCGCCGTGTCTCCCTCTCTCAATCCCGCCATGTCTCCCCTCTCTCAATCCCGCCGTGTCTCCCTCTCTCAATCCCGCCATGTCTCCCCCTCTCAATCCCGCCATGTCTCCCCCTCTCAATCCCACCATGTCTCCCTCTCTCAATCCCGCTGTGTCTCCCTCTCTCAATCCCGCCGTGTCTCCCTCTCTCAATCCCGCCGTGTCTCCCCCTCTCAATCCCACCATGTCTCCCTCTCTCAATCCCACTGTGTCTCCCTCTCTCAATCCCGCCATGTCTCCCCCTCTCAATCCCACCATGTCTCTCCTCTCCCCCGCCATGTCTCCCTCTCTCAATCCCGCCATGTCTCCCCCTCTCAATCCCGCCATGTCTCCCTCTCTCAATCCCGCCGTGTCTCCCCCTCTCAATCCCACCATGTCTCCCTCTCTCAATCCCGCTGTGTCTCCCCCTCTCAATCCCGCCATGTCTCCCCCTTTCAATCCCACCATGTCTCTCCCTCTCCCCCGCCATGTCTCTCCCTCTCCCCCGCCATGTCTCTCCCTCTCCCCCGCCACGTCTCTCCCTCTCCCCCGCCATGTCTCACTCCCTCTCCCCCGCCATGTCTCACTCCCTCTCCCCCGCCATGTCTCACTCCCTCTCCCCCGCCATGTCTCTCCCTCTCCCCCCGCCATGTCTCTCCCTCTCCCCCCGCCACGTCTCTCTCTCTCCATGTCTCTCCCTCTCCCCCGCCATGTCTCTCCCTCTCCCCCGCCATGTCTCTCCCTCTCCCCCGCCATGTCTCTCCCTCTCCCCCGCCATGTCTCTCCCTCTCCCCCGCCATGTCTCTCCCTCTCCCCCGCCACGTCTCTCTCTCTCCCCCACCATGTCTCTCCCTCTCCCCCGCCATGTCTCTCTCCCCCCGCCATGTCTCTCCCTCTCCCCCGCCACGTCTCTCCCTCTCCCCCGCCACGTCTCTCCCTCTCCCCCGCCACGTCTCTCCCTCTCCCCCGCCACGTCTCTCCCTCTCCCCCGCCATGTCTCTCTCTCTCCCCCGCCATGTCTCTCCCTCTCCCCCGCCATGTCTCTCCCTCTCCCCCGCCATGTCTCTCCCTCTCCCCCGCCATGTCTCTCTCTCTCCCCCCGCCATGTCTCTCTCTCTCCCCCGCCACGTATCTCTCTCTCCCCCGCCACGTCTCTCTCTCTCTCTCCCCGCCATGTCTCTCTCTCTCCCCCGCCATGTCTCTCCCTCTCCCCCGCCATGTCTCTCCCTCTCCCCCGCCATGTCTCTCCCTCTCCCCCGCCACGTCTCTCTCTCTCCATGTCTCTCCCTCTCCCCCGCCATGTCTCTCCCTCTCCCCGCCATGTCTCTCCCTCTCCCCCCGCCATGTCTCTCCCTCTCCCCCGCCACGTCTCTCCCTCTCCCCCGCCACGTCTCTCCCTCTCCCCCGCCATGTCTCTCTCTCTCCCCCGCCACGTATCTCTCTCTCCCCCGCCACGTCTCTCTCTCTCTCCCCCGCCATGCCTCTCTCTCTCCCCCGCCATGTCTCTCTCTCTCCCCCGCCATGTCTCTCTCTCTCCCCCGCCATGTCTCTCCCTCTCCCCCGCCATGTCTCTCCCTCTCCCCCGCCATGTCTCTCCCTCTCCCCCGCCACGTCTCTCCCTCTCCCCCGCCACGTCTCTCCCTCTCCCCCGCCATGTCTCTCCCTCTCCCCCGCCACGTCTCTCCCTCTCCCCCGCCATGTCTCTCCCTCTCCCATTGAGACACTCCTTCAGAATCCAGCTCTTTGCCAAAGCTCGTCCTCATATCTCTTTGTGTGACTTGGCATGGTATACTATACAAGAACACTGCTTGGGGATGTTTTACATTGTTTTAACGTAACATAAGTGCAAGTTATTATTGGAAAAGCAGAGTCTAACTTTTTCATAGTGCAATCTGAAGTCTGAAAATGTGATTGTTTCTCATTGAAAGGAGGTCCCTCAGTTTGTGCATCCGTGCATCAAATGTTGGTAGCATTTATATTGATGTGCTTGTCTACACAGAGTGATAATTTGTTTTCTTTAACTTGCATGCGCGACCCGTGTCAATCGTACTGAGGACCGGCTACCTGTCATATTGCTTTTAGTGACATGTTTCGCTGGGTTTCATTGCTGCAGTTCATTGAGGACAGAATGAGAGTGACAATCTTCAGTGATGATAATGGAAATGGTCACCAAAATTTCTGCAATTTCTCGTAAACAGTTTGAAAATGGATTTTCGAGCCTCCGCTGTCACAGTGTCAAAAGTATTTGCAACGTTTCAGTAAGAATGAAGTTCTGTTGGAAAAAAAATTATCTTAGAAAAAGTGTGCAACTATTATAAAAAAAAGGCATTCTACTTTAAAATGTCAACAGTTGTTTAAGTTTAGCTGTTTAAAATCACCGCATTATACTTGAAATCCACTTCAGTTTGTTAGACTTACAAATTCATTTGTGTAACACTGATTTTCCTTCAGAGAAATTTGGCAGTATTTTAATAGCACCTTATTATGGTTCATAAAATAAAATCGTAGTTTCCCTACAGTGTAGAAAGAGGCCATTTGGCCCATCGAGCCTGCACTGAGGATAACCCCACGTATTTCCCCTGCTTATCCCCCCAATACAAGATCAGCTCTTCCCCTGCTGCCATCAGACTTGTGAATGGACCAACCTTGCACTAAGTTGATCTCATTTAAGTCACGGGTGGATAGGTTTCTGATAGACAAGGGAATTAAGGGTTATGGGGAGAAAGTGGGAAAGTGGAACTGATCCACTTCAGATCAGCCATGATCTTATTGAATGGCGGGGCAGGCTCAAAGGGCCGGATGGCCGACTCCTGCTCCTATTTCTTATGTTCTTGCTCTACACCCCTGGCTACGACTGTAACACTACATTCTGCACCCTCTCCTTTCCTTCTCTATGCTTTGTCTGTATAGCATACGACAAACAATGCTTTTTTCACTTATACTAATGACAAGTGCCAATAATAAATCAAATAAAATCACTAAATGTCAATTTAGCATGGCCAATCCATCTAACCCGCACACCTTTGGAGTGTGAGAGGAAACCGGAGCACCCGGAAGAAACCCACACACACACAGGGAGAATGTGCAAACTCCACTTGGAGTACTGTGCCCAGTTCTGGTCGCCTCACTACAGGAAGGACGTGGAAGCTATTGAGAGGGTGCAGAGGAGATTTACAAGGATTGGGAGGCATGCCTTATGAGGATAGGTTGAGGGAGCTGGGACTCTTTTCCCTGGAGAGGCGAAGGTTGAGAGGTGACCTGATAGAAGTTTATAAAATGTTGAGAGGAATAGATAGGGTGGACTCTCAGAGGCTATTTCCCCCGGGTTGAAATGGTCGCTACGAGAGGACACAGATTTAAGGTGCGGGGAGGGAAGTACAGAGGTGATGTTAGGGGTAAGTTTTTCACTCAGAGGGTGGTGAGTGAATGGAATCGGCTGCCGTCATCGGTGGTGGAGGCGAACTCGCTGGGGTCTTTTAAAAGACTTCTGGATGAGTATATGGGTTTAATGGGATTGGGGGTTACAGATAGTTCTATGGCCTGGTAGGTATAGATGTGATCGGTGCAAACTTGTGGGCCGAAGGGCCTGTTTGTGCTGTAGTGTTTATGTCCATACGGTCACCTGGGGGTGAAATTGAACCTGGGTCCCTGGCGCTGTGAGCCAGCAGTTCTAACCACTGTGCCAGCTCATGGGGCAGATTTGGACACGAGGCGTGGACAAATTAGAAAACATGAAGCACATTATTAGCCTATCCGTCCAGGAGAACACATCTCTCTCTTCAGAAACAAACGATAAGAGAATTTCTCACCCTTGAAAGGTTTCATGAATCCCCTCTGTCTGGTGAGCGTTTTTTAATATCCGATAAATTTCAGAGCATTCAATTTGCGGTGAATTACATTTTGGAGTCACACTGACTGATGTTTAATTTATTCAAAGATTGTTATGTTTTTCGAATGGTATGTGTCAAACATGGCTTGTCATGTATTGATATTGAAGGAGGTTTGAATGGGGGGAAAAATCGAATGACAACATTCAGTTAGCTATTTTGAGAATGTTATTACTAACTACCAAATTCATTCTCATAAAATGCTTTTTACATCTATCACTGCAATTTCCAAACACAATACAATCATAGGATGTATGCGCAGAGTTTCGCTGCTTGACAGTAATGTTTTACGGTCATATTCCTCCTGAGGAAGCAATGGTTTATTAAACATTAACTTGTATTTGAATCATTTACTGAAGCCTTGTTTACTGTGCCGTTTCTAGTTTGATGTTTCAGGAGGGCGAACTTCTGCCTTCCTGGGACGCCCATGATCTTTAAATGTAAATTAGGTCTGATTAGAATATTTAATTCACGTCAATCTTCAGCGAAAGGTGGAAGCTGGATGTGAAATGAAGCTCTAATTGTATCTCAGCTATATCATTCCAGGTTCACAGGTCTGTAACATTTTGGAGTTAGTGATTGTGGGATGGGGGTTGAAATTAGATCACGTTCATATACTGCTTTACTGTACCTCACTTAGCACAAATCCTGACAGGGGAATTCAGGGTTAGGGGGAGAAAGCGGGAAAGTGGAACTGATCCACTTCAGATCAGCCATGATCTTATTGAATGGCGGGGCAGGCTCGAAGGGCTAGATGGCCCACTCCTGCTCCGATTTCTTACGTTCTTATATTCATTCAATAAGATCATGGTTTTTAAGAACACAAAAGAACATAAGAAATAGGAGCAGGAGTGGGCCATCTAGCCCTTCGAGCCTGCCCCGCCATTCAATAAGATCATGGCTGATCTGTCACTGCTCAGTTCCACTTTCCCGCTTTCTCCCTTAATTCCCCTGTCTATCAGAAACCCATCTACCCGTGACTTAAATATATTCAAAGAACAAATCAGCCCGGGAAACAGGCCCTTCGGCCCAACGAGCCCGAGCCGCCTCCCCAACATTACCAGTCCCCCACTCCACCCATGACCCTTATCTATTGTTTTATGACCATCCAGATTGAGGGAAACTGATTTAGGGACAATTTATTCCTGCCAATCAGCCTAATAGCACATCTCTGGGGTGTGGGAGGAAACCGGAGCACCCGGAGAAAACCCACGCAAGCACGGGGAGAATGCGCAAACTCCCCACAGACACTGGCCCAAATCCATGTGTCTGCACAGCAATCAGCGATAGTCACTGAGCTGTCGTCTTGCCCAGTATCTGGTCCAGTTTAGGCACACACTAACGACATGAAGCACTAGGCCAATCTCGAACAACCAAGAGCATCCCCAGTACGATCCATCGCGTGTATACCCCTCGTTGGACACAAGGTGGACCGACTTAAAACCTGTGAATGAAAAGAGAAAAAACATTATTATCATACCATACCCATTTACATTACCAGGGATGCCCCAATGCTAATGAACCTTATTTAAAACAATCTCCTATATCCACCCATCTCCAACCCACTCATGTGCCTGTCTAAGTTACTCTTAAACAACTCTAGCGTGCCTGCCTCCACCACCTTACTTGGCAGAGCATTCCATACCCCCACTACCCTCTGTGTGAAAAATCTCCCTCTAATATCTGTGTTATACCTCTCCCCCTCACCTTAAGCCCATGGCCCCTTATCCTGTGTGTCTCTATCATAGGAAATAGCTTACCTCTGTTTACTCTATCTATACCCTTCATAATCTTATATACCTCTATTAGATCCCCACTCAGTCGCCGTCTTTCAAAGGAAAACAGCCCCAATTTGCTCAATCTTTCCTCATAACCCAGTCCTTCCATACCAGGCAACATCCTGATAAACCTCCTCTGCACTCTCTCCAGAGTCTCCACGTCCTTCCGGTAGTAAGGCGACCAGAACTGGACGCAGTACTCCAAATGCGGCCTAACCAACGTTCTATACAACTGCAACAGTAGACTCCAGCTCTTATATTCTATACCCCTTCCTATAAAGGTTGTGAAGGTTCTTCACAACCTTCTCCATTTGTACTGCCACCTTCAAAGACTTGTGCACTTGCACCCCCAGGTCTCGCTGCGATTCTATACTCCTTTACGGGCTTACCCTTTATCATATAACTCCCCCCTACATTAATCCGGCCAAAATGCATCACCTCACATTTATCCGGATTAAACTCCATTTGCCACGTATCTGCCCAATATACCAGCCTGTTAATATCCCGCTGTATTGCCAGACACTGCTCCTCATTGCTGATCACACCACCTCTTCCAAATCATTTATATACACTACAAAGAGAAGTGGTCCCAGTACTGAGCCCTGCGGCACATGACTGGTGACAGACCTCCACCTAGAAAAGGACCCTCCACTACTACTCTCTGTCTCCTCTTTGCAAGCCAGTTCTCCACCCATCTAGATACCTGGCCTCGTATCCCATGAGCTTTAATCTTTTCTACCAATCTTTTCGATTCAGCAAGGTAGCCTCCACCATTCAATGGGCAGAGAATTCCAAAGATACACTACCCTCTGAGAGAAGAAGTTCCTCCTCAATTCCGTCCTAAACTGACTCAAAAAAAAACTAAGAACAACACAGCACGGGGAAACAGGCCCTTCGGCCCAGAGAGCCCACGCCGCCATTTTAACACTGAGTGCCTTCCTCTACCTATGACCTTTGTCTACGCCTGTTGGGGAAGATTGAGGGAAGACTAATTTAGGGACAGTTTGTTACACCAATCGGCCTAAGAGCGTGTTTTTTGGGGTGTGGGAGGGAACCGGAGCCCCCGGAGAAAACCCACGCAAGCACGGGGAGAATGTGCAAACTCCCACAGACACCGGCCCAAATCCATGTGTCTGCACAGCAATCAGTGATAGTCACTGAGCTGTCATGTCGTGACTCCCCCTTATTTTGAGGCTGTCTCCTCTGGTTCTTGTAGAAGGAGACCATTCAGCCCATCGCGTCTGCATGACTCTCCAACACAGCATCTTGCCTGCAACCCCATGTATTTACTCCACTAATCCCCCCGCAACCCACACATTTCGGGACACGAAGAGGCCATGATAAATTGCATATCTTTGGAGTGTGGGAGGAAACTGGAGGAAACCCACGGAGAAGGTGCAAACTGTGCACAGAGACAGTGACCCAAGGCTGGAATTGAACCTGGGTCCCTGGTGCTGTGAGGCAGCGGCGCCCACTACTTTTATTATAACAGCAGCTACACTTTCAAAAGATTATCTCCTTTCAGCCAGTTATTAATTAAAAATTATTAATTAAAAATGATAACACTAGGTTCAAGATACTTGCTGCATTTTGGGTAACGTGAGTAAGTGCCAGAGATAGATTTATCTTCACAAAATAGAGTGGAATTTAATTCCCCCCCCCCCACCACCACCACCACCCCACCCCCGCAATTCTGGAGGTTTCACTCTTGTCGGCGGGTGTGAAGGTGTGTTGCTTTCCCATTGCATATTCCGCCCCTCCTCCATTCTCCCCACCCTGTGTGAAATTTCAGGGGGATAATTAAGATATTGGGAAGCTCCCCCCCCCCCACCCTTGGGCCAACGATGGACTTCATCCAACCTCTGCTCCTATTATACAGAGCTGTCCTGAGCCCCAGAAACCCATCAACACACGGTTGGTGTTGGGCAAAGTGAGGGGAAGAAACATCCTTTGAAAGGATATTTGGGGCCCGTTAGAGACAACTCCCCCCAAGGTCACATTACTCCCTCTTCTTCCAGCCTCAGTATCTCACCTCCTCTCACTCCCTCACTGGGTCCTGTAGGCCTGATGTTGGCAAAATCCTCCTGCATAACCTTGGAGGCACGCTACACTGACTGGGAATCGGAGCAGGAAGCCACTTGGCCCATTGGGCCTGGACTGGTTCCCCAAATGAACAATTTACTGATGTCATTCTCTGTGTCGCCTTGCACATTCCTCATTTTCAGATAATGATCAAATTCCTTCTTGAATGTCTCGAATGAATCTGTCTCCACCACACTCTCAGACAGTACATTCCAGATCCTAACCACTCGCTGTGTGAATCTGTCTCCACCACACTCTCAGACAGTACATTCCAGATCCTAACCACTCGCTGTGTGAATCTGTCTCCAACACACTCTCAGACAGCACATTCCAGATCCTAATCACTCACTGTGTGAATCTGTCTCCACCACACTCTCAGACAGTACATTCCAGATCCTAATCACTCACTGTGTGAATCTGTCTCCACCACACTCTCAGACAGTACATTCCAGATCCTAACCACTCGCTGTGTGAATCTGTCTCCAACACACTCTCAGACAGCACATTCCAGATCCTAATCACTCACTGTGTGAATCTGTCTCCACCACACTCTCAGACAGTACATTCCAGATCCTAATCACTCACTGTGTGAATCTGTCTCCACCACACTCTCAGACAGTACATTCCAGATCCTAACCACTCGCTGTGTGAATCTGTCTCCACCACACTCTCATACATTCCAGATCCTAACCACTCGCTGTGTGAATCTGTCTCCACCACACTCTCAGACAGTACATTCCAGATCCTAACCACTCGCTGTGTGAATCTGTCTCCACCACACTCTCAGACAGTACATTCCAGATCCTAACCACTCGCTGTGTGAATCTGTCTCCACCACACTCTCACACAGTACATTCCAGATCCTAACCACTCGCTGTGTGAATCTGTCTCCACCACACTCTCACACAGTACATTCCAGATCCTAACCACTCGCTGTGTGAATCTGTCTCCACCACACTCTCACACAGTACATTCCAGATCCTAACCACTCACTGTGTGAATCTGTCTCCACCACACTCTCACACAGTACATTCCAGATCCTAACCACTCACTGTGTGAATCTGTCTCCACCACACTCTCACACAGTACATTCCAGATCCTAACCACTCACTGTGTGAATCTGTCTCCACCACACTCTCACACAGTACATTCCAGATCCTAACCACTCACTGTGTGAATCTGTCTCCACCACACTCTCACACAGTACATTCCAGATCCTAACCACTCGCTGTGTGAATCTGTCTCCACCAGGCTCTCACACAGTGCATTCCAGAGAAGGGAGCAGTTTCTCCCTTCGTACTCTGTTCAGACCTATCATGATCTTGAAAACTCTAACAAACATTGAAGCTGAACTAGTGTTGTATACAGGTTTAACATAGCTTTCTTGCATTTTCTACTCTGCCCCTATTGATAAAGCACAGAACACTGTGAGCTTAATCATTGCACTCTCAACATGTCCTCTACCTTTGATGATCCATGCACATATACACCCAGATCCCTCTGTTTCTGCGTCCCCTCTAGAGTCAAGCTACTTATGTTTTATTCTCCCTCCACAGTCTTCCTCCCAAAATGAATTGCTCCATCTTTCTCTGCAAAGCAAGATGGTTGAGGCGGACACGCTGGGATCGTTTAAGACTTATCCGGATAGCCACATGAACAGACTGGGAATAGAGGGATACAAACGAATGGCCTAGTTGGATGCAGGCTTGGAGGGGCCGAAGGGCCTGTTTCCTGTGCTGTACCATAGAACCCTACAGTGCAGAAAGAGGCCCTTCGGCCCATCGAGTCTGCAACCGAACACAATCCCACCCAGGGCCCTACCCCCATATCCCTACATATTATACCCACTAATCCCCTCTAACCTACACATCCCTGGACACTAAGGGGCAATTTCTTAGCCTGGCCAATCAACCTAACCCTCACATCTTTGGACTATGGGAGGAATACCGGAGCACCCGGAGGAAACAACCCACGCAGACACGGGGAGAATGTGCAAACTCCGCACGGACAGTGAACTGAGCTGGGAATCGAACCCAGGACCTGTGAAGCAGCAGTGCTAACCCACTGTGCTACCGTGCTGCCCATGTGTACTGTTCTTTGTTCTTTGTAAATTCCATCTGCCACTTATCTTCCAATGACACCAACTTGTCTATGTCCATTTGAAGTTTTACACTACTCTCCTTACAGTGGCTGGGATTTAATGACTTTGCTTGGGTGAGACTCGTAAAATCTTGCCCAAGGCCAACAGAGAGTTCTCTGCGAGCCTCCCCTGCCCTGGAATTAGAACATAGAACATAGAACATAGAACATTACAGCGCAGAACAGGCCCTTCGGCCCTCGATGTTGCGCCGACCAGTTACAAAACAATGACCCACTAGCCTAAACCAATCCCTTTTCATCCATAAACCTATCCACAGATCTCTTAAACGCCCCCAAACTAGGTGCATTTACAACTGCAGCTGGCAGGGCATTCCAGTCCCTCACCACCCTCTGGGTAAAGAACCTACCCCTGACATCTGTCCTGTAGCTACCCCCCCTTAATTTAAAGTCGTGCCCCCTCATGCTAGCTTTCTCCATCCTAGGAAAAAGGCTATCACTATCTACCCTGTCTAAACCTCTAATCATCTTATATGTTTCAATGAGATCCCCTCTTAGCCGCCTTCTTTCCAGCGAAAACAACCCCAAATCTTTCAGTCTCTCCTCATAGGATCTCCCCTCCATACCAGGCAACATCCTGGTAAACCTCCTCTGCACCCTCTCCAATTGGGGAGGGTGCGCTGGTAAAATTCTGGCCAGTGTTTTGTGTCAATCACAGATGTTAAAGTTGTGTCCTGTACACCAAGGTCTATGTCATTAATATATACCAGAAAGAGCCAGGGTCCCAAAATTGGACACACAGTTGCCAAGACTTCAAGATGGCTATTCCTGTCTTCAGCCAATTAACTGATAAATGACTATAAAGTCAGTGTTTTCTCCAGGGCAGACTTGCTATCAAGCTTTGAGAGGTGGAAACTATAATAGATCTAAAATCCAGGCAGAGGAATGGAGTGCATATCACCTTCCTAGAACATTACAGCACAGTACAGGCCCTTCAGCCCTCGATGTTGCGCCGACCAATCTAATGACCTCTAACTTAAACTATTCCAATACTATTCCAATATTAGGTTGAGGGAGCTGGGACTCTTTTCCCCAGAGAGACGAAGGTTGAGAGGCGACCTGATAGAAGTTTATAAAATGTTGAGAGGAATAGATAGGGTGGACTCTCAGAGGCTATTTCCCCGGGTTGAAATGGTCGCTACGAGAGGACACAGATTTAAGGTGTGGGGAGGGAAGTACACAGGTGATGTTAGGGGTAAGTTTTTCACTCAGAGGGTGGTGAGTGAATGGAATCGGCTGCCGTCATCGGTGGTGGAGGCGAACTCGCTGGGGTCTTTTAAAAGACTTCTGGATGAGTACATGGGGTTTAATGGGATTGGGGGTTATAGATAGGTCTATAGATTGGTGGGGTTGATGTGATCGGCGCAACTCGAGGGCCGAAGGGCCTGTTTGTGCTGTAGTGTTCTATGTTCTATGTTCTATGTTCTAACACAATTATAAGAACATAAGAAATAGGAGCAGGAACATAAGAAATAGGAGCATGGTGACATGAGAGAATATGACCGTGAAGAAGTGAATCTGTACGCGCAGGAAATAATTTATTAAATGTCAGCGATGTTGTGAGTATAGATCCAGACGCTGATACTGTGAAATTTGCATTCAATGCAATAGTGACTGGTGCAGACACTATTTTGCCTGCACGCAGCGGGTGCCTATCGTAACTACACAGGGTGGCTTCATTGTGGAGTGGGTGGCTTGCCTTCTAGGGTGAGGGAGCTCGGTCTTTTCTCCTTAGAGAGAGAGACGAAGGAGGAGAGGTGACCTGACAGAGGTGTATAAGATGTTCAGAGGAATAGATGGGATGGATTGTCAGAGGCTATTTCCCAGGTCGCTCCGAGAGGACACAGATTTAAGGTGCTGGGGAGCAGGTACAGATGAGATGTTAGGGGTAAGTTTTTCACTCAGAGGGTGAGTGGAATCGGCTGCCATCGGTGGAGGTGGAGGCAATAGGGTCTTTTAAGAGACATCTGATTGGGCGGCACGGTAGCACAGTGGGTAGCACTGCTGCTTCACAGCTCCAGGGTCCTGGGTTCGATTCCCGGCTCGGGTCACTGCCTGTGACACAGTGAGCACGTGATGTCTGCGTGGGTTTTCTCCGGGTGCTCCGGTTTCCTCCCACAGTCCAAAGATGTGCGGGTTAGGTTCATTGGCTATGCTAAAAAAATTGTCCCTTAGTGTCCTGGGATGTGTAGGTTAGAGGGATTAGCAGGTAAATGTGTAGGGATATGGGGATAGGATCTGGGTGGGATTGTGTTCGGTGCAGACTCGATGGGCCGAAGGGCCTGTTTCTGCACTGTAGGGTTCTATACTATTCTATACTATTCTGGATGAGTACGTGGGATTTAATAATAGGATTGAGGGTGAAAGGTAAGCCTATAGGTAAAGGATGATCTGGCGAGCAGGATTTTCCCAATGATACAACAGAAATCCCGACATTGAACACTGATGCCAGTCTGGAATCCTTGACATCTGATTATCTGTACGCCTGTTAGTTCCATTCCCCCCCCCTCTCTCCCGAAACATAGAACATAGAACATAGAACATTACAGCACAAACAGGCCCTTCGGCCCTCGAGTTGCGCCGATCGCATCAACCCCACCAATCTATAGACCTATCTATAACCCCCAATCCCATTAAACCCCATATACTCATCCAGAAGTCTTTTAAAAGACCCCAGCGAGTTCGCCTCCACCACCGACGACGGCAGCCGATTCCAATCACTCACCACCCTCTGAGTGAAAAACTTACCCCTAACATCACCTCTGTACCTCCCTCCCCGCACCTTAAATCTGTGTCCCCTCGTAGCGACCATTTCAACCCGGGGAAATAGCCTCTGAGAGTCCACCCTATCTATTCCTCTCAACATTTTATAAACTTCTATCAGGTCGCCTCTCAACCTTCGCCCCTCCAGGGAAAAGAGTCCCAGCTCCCTCAACCTATCTTCATAAGGCATGCCTCCCAGTCCAGGCAACATCCTTGTAAATCTCCTCTGCACCCTTTCAATAGCTTCTACATCTTTCCTATAGTGAGGCGACCAGAACTGCGCACAGTACTCCAAATGAGGCCTGACAAGGGTCCTGTAAAGTTGCAGCATTACCTCCCGACTCCTAAACTCAATCCCTCGATTAATGAAGGCCAGTACACCATACGCCTTCTTGACCACCTCCTCCACCTGCGAGGCCGATTTAAGAGTCCTGTGAACCCGGACCCCGAGATCCTTCTGCTCTTCAACGCTACTAAGACCCCTGCCCTTAATAGTGTACTCGTTCATCCCGTTGGTTCTGCCGAAATGGACTACTACACATTTATCCGCGTTGAAGTCCATCTGCCACTTCTCCGCCCATTCCTGCATCCTATCTATGTCCTGCTGCAACTTTTGACATCCTTCCAGACCATCCACAACACCGCCGACCTTCGTGTCATCAGCGAACTTGCTAACCCATCCCTCCACTTCCTCATCCAGGTCATTTATGAAAATGACAAACAACAAGGGTCCCAGAACAGATCCCTGGGGCACCCCACTGGTGACTGACCTCCATTCCGAAAAAGACCCATCCACAACCACTCTCTGCCTTCTGCAGGCAAGCCAGTTCTGGATCCACAAGGCCAAAGGCCCTTGGATCCCATGCCCTCTCACCTTCTCAAGAAGTCTTGCATGGGGGACCTTATCAAAAGCCTTGCTGAAGTCCATGTACACTACGTCCACGGCACTTCCTTCGTCAATGTGTTCAGTCACATTATCGAAGAACTCAACTAGGCTCGTAAGGCACGACCTGCCCTTGACAATTGTATTCCATACCACTATTTATGAAACGTGAAAACCCCTACAATTTGCAAACTGTTCTGTCAATGCGTCCTAACACATTGAAAGATTAATGCACATGTATCCCCATCGGTCACCCCATTCCTGTGCTGTTAAACCTACATTGCCTATTATGTAGTACTTTCTCCAAAGCTTTCTTCAACTTTCTTGTTCGCACTTTACAAAGATGATTTGGAGTCGGGGACCAAGTGGGAGTGTGTCAAAATTTACAGATGACGCTAAGATGAGTGGCAGAGCAAAGTGTGCAGAGGACGCTGAAAGTCCGCAAAGGGATATAGAGAGTCGAAGTAAGTGGGGAAGGGTCTGGCAGATGGAGTACAAAGTCGGTAAATGTCAGGTCATCCATTTTTGGTCGGAATCACAGCAAAACGGACTGCTACTGAAATGGTAAAAAATTGCAGCATGCTGCTGTGCAGAGGGATCTGGGTGTCCTTGTGCAGGAATCTCAAGGAGTTGGTTTGCAGGAGCAGCAGGTAATTAAGGCAAATGGAATTTTGTCCTTCATTGCTCGAGGGATGGAGTTTATAAGGTGTACAAGGTGCTGGTGAGGCCACACCTGGAGTTACTGTGTACATTTTTGTTCTCTTACATGAGAAAGGATATACTGGCACTGGAGGGGGTGCAGAGGAGATTCACTAGGTTGATTTCAGAGTTGAGAGTGTTGGCTTATGAGGAGAGACTGAGTGGACTGGGATTCATTAGAATTCAGAAGAATGAGGGAAGATCTTGGAGAAACATACGAGAGTATGGAAGGAATAGATAGGATAGAAGCAGGGTTGTTGTGATGAAACTAGAACTCAAGGGCCTGGCCTAAAATAAAGGGGAGCAGATTTCAGACTGGGTTGAGGAGGAACTTCTTCACACAAAGGGTTTTGTGAATCTGTGGAATTCCCTGCCCAGTAAAACCATTGAGGCTACCTCATAGAATGTTTTTAAGATAGATAAATATTTGAACAGTAAAGGAATTGAGGGTTATGGTGAGCGGGCGGGTAAGTGGAGCTGAGTCCATGAAAAGATTAGCCATGATCTTATTGAATGGTGATGCAGGCTCGAGGGGCCAGATGGCCTACTCCTGCTCTCAGTTCTTATGTTCTTAAACTCCATCCAAACAGATGGAGCTAATTTAGAAGAACCACATCCAACAAATGAGGTACTTTCTGGGATTAGTAAATTTGGTCCTACCTTAGTTACGTTATTGAAGCCATTACATAATTTGCTGTGTGTGAAACAGTTATAGGACTGTGAGAAAGCAGACAAGGATGTCAAAGATGCTTTGCAGAAGTCTGAAATGTTGGTTCATTTTAATCCGAAGCTACCATTACTACTTGCTTGCGATGCTTCACTTTATGGAACAGAGGCGGTCGTTTCACATATCATGCCTTCGGGAGAAGAACAATCAATAGTTTTTACTTTGCCTACGCAAACTAGTGCTGAATCTCACTATACTCGGCGAGAAAAAGATGCATTGAGTATAATTTTTGACATGCAAAGATCTACATGGTCATCATTTCATATTGAAGACTGATCCTTTGCCCTTCACCATTTTTGGGATGTATAGAGGCATATCATCGATAGCCAATTGCAAAAATGGCCACTGATTTTATCTGCACACTCCTACGATATAAGGTATGATTAGTTAGAGTGTTGTGCTAACGTTAACTTGTATCTTTACCTATTGAGCAGATTCCACCAATTAATTTTGTTAATATTCTTTATTTTTCATGAGTCGATCATTTGCCTCTGACAGTTTTTCAAGTTCAGAGATACCCCAGAAATGATCCAATGATGGGGAAGGTCTAGGACTAGAGGGCACAGCCTCAAAATAAGAGGGGAGGGGCGCAGTTTAGATCGGAGTTGGGGAGGAACTTCTTCACTCAAAGCGTGGTGAATCTCTGGAATTCTCTGCCCGTTGAAGTGGTGGAGGCTGCCTCACTAAATATATTTAAGTCACGGGTAGATAGGTTTCTGATAGACAGGGGAATTAAGGGTTATGGGGAGAAAGCGGGAAAGTGGAACTGATCCTATCAGATCAGCCATGATCTTATTGAATGGCGGGGCAGGCTCGAAGGGCTGGATGGCCTACTCCTGCTCCTATTTCTTATGTGATGGATATGGTATTGAAAGGAACATTAGCTGGAATGCAATGTATCCATCCTGAGTTGAAACTGTGTGTGTGTCAAGAAAGTTTGAGTTGACCATTGAAGGTGGGTGTCTGCTGTGGGGAATCTGAGTGACCATTGCTATGAGTCTGCGAGGGAGAGTTCTTGAACAACTGCAGGAAGGACATCCACGTAGAGTCTGGATGATGGAATTAGCACAGTTATTTTTGGTAGCCAGGTCTGGATGCTCAGGTTGAAGAAAAAGTGGGACAATGTCAATTGTGTGCACAAACAAGAAAAACTCTCGCGTTGTCTCCACTTAACCTGGCCTAAAATGTCATGGCAGTGATTACATGTAGATTTTGCTGATCCATTTGAGGGTTCTTAGTCCAAACTCCAGACACACGCACGCACGCACACAATAACCCAAGCCGGGAATTGAACCCGGGTCCCTGTGAGGCAGCAGTGCTAACTATAGTCGCCTCACTATAGGAAAGACGTAGAAGCTATTGAAAGGGTGCAGAGGAGATTTACAAGGATGTTGCCTGGACTGGGAGGCATGCCTTATGAAGATAGGTTGAGGGAGCTGGGACTCTTTTCCCTGGAGAGGTGAAGGTTGAGAGGTGACCTGATAGAGGTTTATAAAATGTTGAGAGGAATAGATAGGGTGGACTCTCAGAGGCTATTTCCCCGGGTTGAAATGGTCGCTACGAGAGGACACAGATTTAAGGTGCGGGGAGGGAAGTACAGAGGTGATGTTAGGGGTAAGTTTTTCACTCAGAGGGTGGTGAGTGAATGGAATCGGCTGCCGTCATCGGTGGTGGAGGCGAACTCGCTGGGGTCTTTTAAAAGACTTCTGGATGAGTATATGGGGTTTAATGGGATTGGGGGTTACAGATAGGTCTATAGATTGGTGGGGTTGATGTGATCGGCGCAACTCGAGGGCCGAAGGGCCTGTTTGTGCTGTAATGTTCTATGTTCTATGTTCTAACCACTGTGCCGTCACGCTGCCCCCAATGCATCCTCTTCCTGGCCAGCTGTGCTTTCCGTCTCTGTTCACCTCTTCGATGTCTTTGCAAACAGTCAACCTCCAGAGGACACGGCCACCAACGAATGCCTCCCAGTTCTCACTGTCAACATCCACCACCTTCCTATCACTTCTGTATGTGTCTTTGTGGTATTCCATTCGATTCATTGATGGGTGTGAATGGGTGTCGCGAGCTTGGCCAGCACGTGTGGCCCATCCCTCATTGAACCGAGTGATTTGCGAGGGAGGACCTTTAGAATCATAAAATCCAGTGCAGTGCAGAAGGAGGCCACTCAGCCCATCGAGTCAGCACCAACCGCAGGTCTCACTCCGTAACCCCATGCATTCACCCGAGCTGGTCCCCCTGCCACCAAGGGGCAGCCCACACGTTTCTGGACTGTAGGAGGAAACCGGAGCACCCGGAGGAAACCCATATTAATCACAGGGAGAATTTGCAAACTCCACACAGATAGTGACCCAAGCCAGGAATCGAACCTGGATCCCTGGTGGTGTGAGGCAGAAGTGCAAACCATTGTGCCACCGTGCCGCCCTTTCGGAAGGCATTATCTTAGAATCACAGAATCCAATAGTGCAGAAGGCGGCCATTTAGAACATAGAACATAGAACATTACAGCGCAGAACAGGCCCTTCGGCCCACGATGTTGCGCCGACCAGTTACAAAACAATGACCCACTAGCCTAAACCAATCCCTTTTCATCCATAAACCTATCCACAGATCTTTTAAACGCCCCCAAACTAGGCGCATTTACAACTGCAGCTGGCAGGGCATTCCAGTCCCTCACCACCCTCTGGGTAAAGAACCTACCCCTGACATCTGTCCTATAACTACCCCCCCTTAATTTAAAATCGTGCCCCCTCGTGCTAGCTTTCTCCATCCTAGGAAAAAGGCTATCACTATCTACCCTGTCTAAACCTCTAATCATCTTATATGTTTCAATGAGATCCCCTCTTAGCCGCCTTCTTTCCAGTGAAAACAACCCCAAATCTCTCAATCTCTCCTCATAGGATCTCCCCTCCATACCAGGCAACATCCTGGTAAACCTCCTCTGCACCCTCTCCAAAGCCTCCACATTCTTCCTGTAATGTGGGGACCAGAACTGCACACAAAACTCCAAGTGCGGCCGCACCAGAGATGTGTACAGTTGCATCATGACGCTGCGACTCCTAAATTCAATCCCCCTACCAATAAACGCCAAAACTCCGTATGCCTTCTTAACAATCTTATCCACTTGATTCCCAACTTTCAGGGATCTATGTACACATACACCTAGATCCCTCTGCTCCTCCACACTATTCAAAGTCCTCCCGTTAGCCCTATACTCAACACATCTGTTATTCCTACCGAAATGAGTTACCTCACACTTCTCCACATTAAACTCCATCCGCCACCTCTCAGCCCAGCTCTGCAACCTATCTAAGTCATCCTGCAAACTATGACACCCTTCCTCACAATCTACCACACCTCCGACTTTGGTGTCATCAGCAAACTTACTAATCCACCCAACTATACCCTCATCCAGATCATTAATAAAAATTACAAACAGCAGTGGCCCCAAAACAGATCCCTGAGGCACACCACTTGTAACCGAACTCCATGACGAATATTTCCCATCAACCACCACCCTCTGTCTCCTATCTGCTAGCCAATTCCTGATCCAATTACCTAGATCACCCCCAATCCCATACATCTGCATTTGGCCCATCAAGTCTGCGCTAACCACCATCCACCAGGCCCTATCCCCAAAACCCCCGAGCATTTACCCCAGCTAGTTTCCCTGACACTGAGGCAATTTAGCTTGTCCAATCTTGCTAACATGCACATTTTTGGAGTGTAGAGGAAACTGGAGCACCTGGCGGAAACCCACGCAGACACGGGGAGAATGTGCAAACTCCACACAGTGACCCAAGCTGGGAACTGAACCCCGGTCCCTGTCACTGTGAGGCAGCAGTGTGAACCACTGGGCCACAGTGCTGCCCTAAGTACTGTTGATATAGAGTTCACATGTGGGCCAGACAAGGTAAGGGTGGCAGATTTCCTTCTCTAAAAGGTCATAAGTGAACCAGATGGGTTTTTATGACAATCACCAATGATTTCGTGGTCATCATTAGACTTTTAATTCATGATGTTTCCTGAATTCAAGTTTCACGACCTGCTGTGGTGGGATTCGTACCCAGGGTCCCTACACCATTACCCTAAATCTCTGGATTGCTAGTTCAGTGACCACTTTGTTACCACCTCCCAAAGGTTTGGACACCCAGGCTAAGGAGTGGCTCTAAAGACAAAGGCAGCTGATAACGTGACTGGAAAGAAGAGATTATAGATCTATGAATTGATGACTTTTTTGTCATAGCAGAGAGAGAAGGGAGATAATGCTGCAACTTCATAAGACCCTAGTCAGACCCCACTTGGGAGCACTGTGCGCAGTTCTGGTCGCCTCACTACAGGAAGGATGTGGAAGGTATTGAGAGGGTGCAGAGGAGATTTACAAGGATGTTTAGAACATAGAACCCTACAGTGCAGAAACAGGCCCTTCGGCCCATCGAGTCTGCCACCGAACACAATCCCACCCAGACCCTATCCCCGTATCCCTACACATTTACCTGCTAATCCCTCTAACCTACACATCCCAGGATACTAAGGGGCAATTTTAGCATAGCCAATGAACCTAACCCGCACATTCTTGACTGTGGGAGGAAACCGGAGCACCTGGAGAAAACCCACGCAGACACGAGGAGAATGTGCAAACTCCACACATGCAGTGACCCGAGCCGGGAATCGAACCCAGGACCCTGGAGCTGTGAAGCAGCAGTGCTAACCCACTGTGCTACCGTGCCGTGTTGCCTGGATTGGGAGGCATGCCTTATGAAGATAGGTTGAGGGAGCTGGGACTCTTTTCCCTGGAGAGACGAAGGTTGAGAGGCGACCTGATAGAAGTTTATAAAATGTGAGAGGAATAGATAGGGTGGACTCTCAGAGGCTATTCCCCCGGGTTGAAATGGTCGCTATGACGAGGACCACAAGGTGCTGGGGAGCAGGTACAGAGGAGATGTCAGGGTAAGTTTTTCACTCAGAGGGTGGTGAGTGAGTGGAATCGGCTGCCGTCAGTGGTGGTGGAGGCGAACTCGCTGGGGTCTTTTAAGAGACTTCTGGATGAGTATATGGGGTTTAATGGGATTGAGGGTTCTAGATAGGCCTGGTAGGTATGGATATGATCGGCGCAACTCATGGGCTGAAGGGCCTGTTTGTGCTGGAGTGTTCTGTGTAAGCAAATAAAAAAAATTGAGAGGATTTTACTAGCTTAAATATAAGTGAAAAAAAGAGTAGCGGAGAGGTGAAAGATCGATAACTGTCGATGACATTCTGGTTTCCACTTTAATATAAAAGAACTAGGTTAGGAGATTACAGATACACAAGTCTTAATCCTCCAAAATTCTTCAGATTCTGTAATTGGCCAAGGGTGGGATATTGGCTAAATGTGCTCCATTATTGGAGAATGGGAGAGAGAAATTATTGACTTTCTGTTGTGGGGATTTGATTTGATTTATTATTATTGTCACACGTATAAGTACACTGTGTAAAGTACTGTTTTTTTGCGCACTATCCAGACAAAGCATACCATTCATAGAGAAGGAAACAAGAGACTGCAGAATATAGTGTTACAGTCGTAGCTGGAGTGTAGAGAAAAGATCAGTTTAATGTGAGGTAGGTTCATTCAAAAGTCCGTCGGTAGCAGGGAAGAAGCTGTTCCTGAGTCGGTTGGTACATGACCTTAGACTTTTGTATTGAATGTCCAGGGTGTGTGTGTAGTCCTTAATTATGCTGGCTGGTTTAACATAGAACATAGAACATTACAGCACAAACAGGCCCTTCGGCCCTCGAGTTGCGCCGATCACATCAACCCCACCAATCTATCGACCTATCTATAACCCCCAATCCCATTAAACCCCATATACTCATCCAGAAGTCTTTTAAAAGACCCCAGCGAGTTCACCTCCACCACCGATGACGGCAGCCGATTCCATTCACTCACCATCCTCTGAGTGAAAAACTTACCCCTAACATCACCTCTGTACTTCCCTCCCCGCACCTTAAATCTGTGTCCTCTCGTAGCGACCATTTCAACCCGGGGAAATAGCCTCTGAGAGTCCACTCTATTCCTCTCAACATTTTATAAACTTCTATCAGGTCGCCTCTCAACCTTCGCCTCTCTAGGGAAAAGAGTCCCAGCTCCCTCAGCCTATCTTCATAAGGCATGCCTCCCAGTCCAGGCAACATCCTTGTAAATCTCCTCTGCACCCTTTCAATAGCTTCTACATCTTTCCTATAGTGAGGCGACCAGAACTGCGCACAGTACTCCAAATGAGGCCTGACAAGGGTCCTGTAAAGTTGCAGCATTACCTCCCGACTCCTAAACTCAATCCCTCGATTAATGAAGGCCAGTACACCATATGCCTTCTTGACCACCTCCTCCACCTGCGAGGCCGATTTAAGAGTCCTGTGGACCCTGACCCCGAGATCCTTGTCATTTGCCGAGGCAATGGGAAGTGTGGACAGAATCAATGGGTGGGAGGCTGGTTTGACTGATGGATTGGGCTTCATTCACGGCCTTTTGTAGTTTGTCGCAATGTTGGGCGGAGCAGGAGTCAGACCGAGCTGTGATACAACCAGAAAGAATGCTTTCTATGGTGCACATGTAAGGGAGCAGGAGGAATGAGTGATTGGCGTCGGGTGGATGTGTACTTGTGTCGTTGGGTCTCTCTGATCAGCTTCCAATGTTGAGTTGGAAAGAGTAAATCATGTCCAGTGAACCTTGAGGAATATTTTAAGGAGGTCACTCTTGTGGACGATAAGGAAGGGTTCATGGATGCTGTGGGCTTCCGGAAGACATTCAATGAGGCTACACACACCAACAGACTGTTAACAAAATGAAAGTGAAAGGAATTTGCGCTAATGCACTGTGTTGGGAATTTGTTGAAAGTGAGGAAACAATACAGGGATAATGTGTGTGTATTCCAACTGGCAGCTCATGACACAGCCTTGCACTGTAATTTATAGATGACTTCAAAGAAGGAATAAAGAATGAAAATCCCATACACATCCATTTGGCGAATAATTCTAATATGTGGCACTTCATCAAAAGTTTTATTTGGCACGATTGAGAAGGCATTCAGCATCTCTGCTGTCTTTTCCCATGTCTTTCTCCTCACTGTACATTCCTATGGTAATGTTTATGAGGTGAGGAGTTCATAGAATCCCGACAGTGCAGAAGGAGGCCATTCAGCCCATCGAGCCCGCACTGACCACAGTCCCACCCTATCCCCGTATCCCCACATATTTACCCTGTTAATCCCCTGACACTGGGGTCAATTTAGCACGGCCAATCAACCTCATCCACAATTCTTTGGACTGTGGAAGGAAACCGGAGCACCCGGAGGAAACCCACGCAGACATGGGGAGAATGTGCAGACTCCACACAGGCAGTGACCCGAGCCGGGAATCGAACCCGGCTCCCTGGAGCTGTGAGACAGCAATGTGTCACTCTGCTGATAACATCCTCTCTCCACTTCGTCCAACAGACCCTGAACCTTCTGCAGACTGAAGACCACAAGGTATCGGAGTAGAATTAGGCCATTGGGCCCATCAAGTCTGCTCCACCATTCAATCATGGCTGCATTCTCCTGCCTACTCCCATCACCCTCGATGCGCTTACCTATCAAGAACCTATCTATCTCTGACACTCAATGATTCGGCCTACACAACTCTGTGTGGCAGTGAGTTCCACAGATTCACCACCCTCCAGCTGAAGAAATTCCTCCTCATCCCAGTTTTAAAGGAACGTCCCTTCACTCTGAGGTTCTGCCCTTGAGTTCTACAAATGGAAGCTTCCTCTCCACATCCACCTGATCTCGGCCTTTCAGTATTCTGTAAGTTTCAATTAGATCCCCCCTCATCCTTGTAAACTCCATCGAGAATAGACACACAGATTCCTCAACAGTTCCTCATATGACAAACCCTTCATTCCTAGGATCATTCTTGTGAACCTCTGGATCCCCCTCAAAGGCCAGCACATCCATGTAGGCCCGCACCTCCTGTGAGCAGCCTGGTCAGGAAGTATTTACCTGGAGCTGAGAAGGAGGAAAGTTCCGGATAGCTCAACCTTTCCGCAGGGCAACTCAGATAAGTTGATTTCACAATCTTCAGGATGGGGGCTTAGGAATTGTTTACTCTCTGGTCTTCGGTCCCAGGCTTGAAGGAAGTGGTTTTCTCCATTTTATAACTCGGGCCCCCAAATGCCCGAATCCCATCAAACCTCATGGACCGTGGTCCAATCCAGTGTCTGTTGTGCTTGGAGATGGCTCTGATTCGCAGACACTTATACATTCAAGGTTATGATGATTGGTTAGCGGGAGAACATAGAACACAACAGCACAAACAGGCCCTTCGGCCCACAAGTTGCGCTGATCATATCCCTCCCTACTAGGCCTATCGATGACCCTCAATCCCATTAAATGAGAACTTGGACAACAGTTTCACAGATTGGGCACAGTAACTAAAGATTCCAATAAAGGAAATATCAGGCCTTGGCTTTACCATTTCCACTTAGATGAATCGACTGTGGATAGTTTCCCTCCCTGTTTTAGTTCTGTCCAAAGCGAGACCCATTAAGGAAATTTGGTACGTCAGCTACAATTCTCACCAACTTTTACAAATGACCCATAGAAAGTATTCTTTCTGGGTGTATCGCAGCTTGGTCTGGGCTCCTGCTCTGTCCAAGACCGCAAGGAACTACATAAGGTCATGAACGTAGCCCAATCCATCGCACAAACCAGCCTCCCACCCATTGACTCTGTCTACACGTGCCGCTGTCTCGGAGAAGCACCTAGCATAATTAAGGACCCCCGTTCATTCTCTCTCTCTCTCTCACCTCCTTCCGTCGGGAAAAAGATACAAACGTCACGTACCAACTGACCAAGAATAGCTTCTTCCCTGCTGTTGTCAGACTTTTAGATAGACCTACCTTGCACTAAGTTGATCTTTCTCTGTACCCGAGCTGTGACCATGACAATACACTCCTTTCTTTCTCAATGAACGGTATGCTTTGTCTGTATAGTGCGCAAGAAACAATGTAATACGTGTATATAATACATGTAACAATAATAAATCAAATCAATGTGTTTCTCAGTGAACCACACTGTTCATTGGATTGAATCTTAATAAAATGATCACTACATTTCATATCTTTTTGGTATCCTCTACACTGAGAGAGCATAAGAACATAAGAACATAAGAAATAGGAGCAGGAGTAGGGCCATCTGGCCCTTCGAGCCTGCCCCGCCATTCAATAAGATCATGGCTGATCTGTCGTGACTCAGCTCCACCTCCCGCCCTCTCCCCATAACCCTTAATCCCTTCTCTTATCAAAAACCCATCAACCCGTTTCTTAAAATATTTAGCGAGGCAGCCTCCACCACTTCAACGGGCAGAGAATTCCAGAGATTCACCACCCTTTGAGTGAAGAAGTTCCTCCTCAACTCTGTTCTAAACCGCCCCCCCTTTATCTTGAGGCTGTGCCCCCTAGTCCTACTGTCTTTTTTGAGCGGGAACAGTCTCTCCACCTCTATCCTATCCATCCATTCATCATCTTATACGTCTCAATGAGATCTCCCCTCATTCTTCTAAACTCTAACGAGTACAAGCCTAGTTTATTCAGCCTCTCCTCATAGCTCAATCCCCTCAACTCCGGTATCAGCCGAGTAAACCTCCTCTGCACTCCCTCCAGGGCCAAAATATCCTTGCGCAGGTGCGGCGCCCAAAACTGCACACAGTACTCCAGCTGCGGCCTCACCAATGCCCTATACAGCTGCAGCAAGACCTCCCTACTTTTATATTCAATCCCCTTCGCTATGAAGGCCAGCATCCCATTCGCTTTCCTGACCACCTGCTGCACCTGCAAGCTGGGTTTTTGCGACTCATGGACAAGGACCCCGAGGTCCCTCTGCACCGTCGCCTGCTGCAGTTTTTCGCCCTCTAAGTAATAGTCCTTCCTACCATTCCTCCTACCAAAGTGGACTACCTCACACTTGCCAACATTAAATTCCATTTGCCATTTCCTGGCCCATTCGCCCAGCCTATCTAGATCCTTCTGCAGACTCTCCACACCCTCCGCACAATTTGCCTTTCCCCCAATCTTGGTGTCATCAGCAAATTTCGACACCCTGCACTCGGTTCCCTCCTCCAGATCATCTATATAAATGGTAAATAGCTGAGGCCCCAGCACCGACCCCTGGGGCACCCCACTAGTCACCAACCGCCAATCCGAATAGCATCCATTGACCCCCACTCTCTGCCTCCTATTTGACAACCAATCCTCTATCCACGCTAACACCCTACCCCCAACTCCATGTCCCCTGACCTTCTGCAATAACCTCTTGTGAGGTACCTTGTCAAACGCCTTCTGAAAATCCAGAAAGACCACATCCACCGGCTCTCCTCCATCACTGCCCTAGACACATCCTCATAGAACTCCAGTAAATTTGTCAGACACGACTTCCCTTTAATGAAACCGTGTTGCGTCCGCCCTATCAAGCAATTCCCCTCAAGATGCCTCGCTATTTCCTCCTTAATGACGGTTTCTAACATTAGCAATGATGATACATTGAGTGGCAGCTTTACTTACTACACCCCAGTCCCCTGAGGAACTTTCTGAAGTAGATCACTTTGGCTCTTTTGAGCAGATCATTTTCTGATTGAAATCCGCTCTAATCCCTGAGCTTTGAAGTTTTTTTTTTGATCAATCCTTTAATTAAGTACTCATTTCAGTAGGAATAACAGATGTGTTGAGTATAGGGCTAACGGGAGGACTTTGAATAGTGTGGAGGAGCAGAGGGATCTAGGTGTATGTGTACATAGATCCCTGAAAGTTGGGAATCAAGTAGATAAGGTTGTTAAGAAGGCATACGGAGTCTTGGCGTTTATTGGTCGGGGGATTGAATTTAGGAGTCGCAGCGTCATGATGCAACTGTACACATCTCTGGTGCGGCCGCACTTGGAGTTTTGTGTGCAGTTCTGGTCCCCACATTACAGGAAGGATGTGGAGGCTTTGGAGAGGGTGCAGAGGAGGTTTACCAGGATGTTGCCTGGTATGGAGGGGAGGTCCTATGAGGAGAGACTGAGAGATTTGGGGTTGTTTTCGCTGGAAAGAAGGCGGCTAAGAGGGGACCTTATTGAAACATATAAGATGATTAGAGGTTTAGACAGGGTAGATAGTGATAGCCTTTTTCCTAGGATGGAGAAAGCTAGCACGAGGGGGCACGACTTTAAATTAAGGGGGGGTAGTTATAGGACAGATGTCAGGGGTAGGTTCTTTACCCAGAGGGTGGTGAGGGACTGGAATGCCCTGCCAGCTGCAGTTGTAAATGCGCCTAGTTTGGGGGCGTTTAAGAGATCTGTGGATAGGTTTATGGATGAAAAGGGATTGGTTTAGGCTAGTGGGTCATTGTTTTGTAACTGGTCGGCGCAACATCGTGGGCCGAAGGGCCTGTTCTGCGCTGTAATGTTCTATGTTCTATGTTCTTCTTTCTGGCAGGAAAATTCACGTTGCGCTTAGAATTCCGTGCCCGCTGGCTTCTGCCCAACAGGAGTTGGCCCGAAGCCGGGTGCCCCTGTGGCCCTAATCAAATGGGCATCGCTGGGCAGTGGCAATACGATCGGTTATCTTATCATAGAATATTACAGCACAAACAGGCCCTTCGGCCCTCGAGTTGCGCCGATCACATCAACCCCACCAATCTATCGACCTATCTATAACCCCCAATCCCATTAAACCCCATATACTCATCCAGAAGTCTTTTAAAAGACCCCAGCGAGTTCGCCTCCACCACCGACGACGGCAGCCGATTCCAATCACTCACTACCCTCTGAGTGAAAAACTTACCCCTAACATCACCTCTGTACTTCCCTCCCCGCACCTTAAATCTGTGTCCTCTCGTAGCGACCATTTCAACCCGGGGAAATAGCCTCTGAGAGTCCACCCTATCTATTCCTCTCAACATTTTATAAACTTCTATCAGGTCGCCTCTCAACCTTCGCCTCTCCAGGGAAAAGAGTCCCAGCTCCCTCAACCTATCTTCATAAGGCATGCCTACCAGTCCAGGCAACATCCTTGTAAATCTCCTCTGCACCCTTTCAATAGCTTCTACGTCTTTCCTATAGTGAGGCGACCAGAACTGCGCACAGTACTCCAAATGAGGCCTGACAAGGGTCCTGTAAAGTTACGATGGATCTCCACCCATTGCCTGCCCTGGTCTCTTTAGTCAGTCAGCAGGAATCCCTGTCCAGTTTTTCAGTCAGTGTGTGACCCAGGTGAGGGGGTAATGACATGGTAAGATCATGTCCATTTCTCATCGTTTGCTCCTATTAATATTCATGCCAACTCGCGAGAGGCACTCAGGGTTGCTGGAAGCACAGACCTTGATGGCACAGCGGGGAGTTATTTGGTCGATTATGTCGTTGCTGGTCCTTTGCTAAGACATGCTAAAACTAATCTTCCTGCTCTTAAAACGCCTTTTACCGTCTTCTGCCTCGAACGTTTGTCCAATTTTCCCTGAAATGCTGCCTCAACAACGTGCTGTTGCCAATGCAATCCACATCCCAACATCTCAGTGCAAACAGCTTATACGGAGGCTGTTCGCCCCATCTACTCCAATCACAATCCCACCCAGGTCCCATCCCCGTAATCCCATGCATTTACCCTCGCTCATCCCCCCTGACACTAAGGGACAATTTATCGTGGTCAATCCATCTGATCTGCACATCTTTGGAGGGTGGGATGAATCTGAAGCACCTGGGGGAAACCCACGCAGATACGGGGAGAATGTGTAAACTCCACACAGACAGTGACCCGAGGCTGGAATTGAACCTGGGTCCCGGGAGGCAGCAGAGCTAACCACTGTGCCACCGTGCCGCTATAAGTTTCTTTTAGTCTTGTACTCTTCTTGGTAACTTAGTTCCTTTTCACCAATTTACAACCAGAAGAGATTTTCCCATTCATTCAAAATTCTTGAATGTTCTAAAGCACTCACTTAAATCTTCTCTTGGTGTTCCCTACTCCAGTGGTCCCAGGCTGGAATGTTGTAGAACATAGAACATTACAGCGCAGTACTGACCAGTGGAACCAATCTAATGGCCCTCTAACCTAAACTATTCCAATGTTATCCATATGCCTATCCACTGACCATTTCAACGCCCTTAAAGTTGGCGAGTCCACAACTGCTGCAGGCAGGGCGTTCCACGCCCTTACTACCCTCTGAGTAAAGAACCTACCTCTGACATCCGTCCTATAATTACCACCCCTTAATTTAAAGCTATGTCCCCTCATGTTAGCCGTCACCATCCGAGGAAAAAGGCTCTCACTGTCCACTCTATCCAATCCTCTGATCATCTAAAATCATACAATCTTTGCAGTGCAGAAGGAGGCCATTCAGCCCATCGATTCTGCACCAGCCCTCTGAAAGAGCATTCTACCCAGCCCCCTTCCCCTGCTGTATTCCCGGAACCTTGCACATTCTCTCTTTTCAGTTAACAATCCAGTTCAAACATCTTTTGAACATCTCGAGCGAACCTCCCTCTCAGCAAACTCTCAGCCTCCAATCATTTTTTTTCCTCACATTATTTCTGCATCCTTTGCGCATTATTTTGACTCTGTGTCCTCTAGTTCTTGATGTTCTCTTGAGAAGGGAACAGTTTCCCACTATTTACCCTATCCGTGCTCCTCAGGATCTTGAATACCTCTATCAAGTCTCCTCACAAGACTTCTGCTCTCCAAGGAAAACATTCCCAACCTCTCCAATCTATCCTCTTAGCTGCAGTCCCTTCTCCCTGGAATCATTCTTGTGAATCTCCTCTGTACTCCCTCCCAATGCCTTCACACCCTTCCTCAAGAATGGTGCCCAGAAATGGATTTGATTTGATTTATCATTGTCACATGTATTAGTATGCAGTGAAAAGCATTGTTTCTTGCGTGCTATGCTGACAAAGCATACTGTTCATGGAGGAGGAAAGGAGAGAGAGCAGAATGTTGGGTTACAGTCATAGCTCGGGTGTAGAGAAAGGTCAACTTAATATAAGGTAGGTCCATTACAGAGTTTAAAAGAGTCAGAATAGAGCTTTAAAACATGGAACAAAAGTAAAAAGTGGAATTAGAGAGTAGATCATACAATCATAGAACCCTACAGTGCAGAAAGAGGCCCTTCGGCCCATCGAGTCTGCACCGAACACAATCCCACCCAGACCCTATCCCCATATCCCTACACATTTACCTGCTAATCCCTCTAACCTACACATCCCAGGACACTAAGGGGCAATTTTAGCATAGCCAATCAACCTAACCCGCACATCTTTGGACTGTGGGAGGAAACCGGAGCACCCGGAGGAAACCCACGCAGACACGAGGAGAATGTGCAAACTCCACACAGGCAGTGACCCGAGCCGGGAATCGAACCCAGGACCCTGGGGCTGTGAAGCAGCAGTGCTAACCCACTGTGCCACCGTGCCGCCCGAGAATGCTAGACACAGCTTGTAAGAAGTTGCCTCGCTCCAGCGCCGTCTAGAATGGTCCACAAATGGATGAACCACTCCAGATGAGGCCTAACCAATACAAATTTAACATGAGCCACTCACTGCTGTATTCAATTCATAAAACCTAAGATAATACATGCTTTATTGACTGCTCTGTCAGCACGCCCTGCCATCTTCAATGGTTTATGTACATATACCAGAAGGTCCCTCTGTTCCTGAACCTCCTGTAAATATTTCTCCCTTTATCTTATTCTGTTTCTCCATATTCTTCCTGCCAGAATGAATCACATTTCTCTGCATTGAACTTCATCTGCCACTGCTCTGCCCAACATGTCTCTGTGCTTCTGAAGTCCAGGGTTGACAATGCCTCCATATCTTCATTTCATCCCCAAACTGCAGTTGTAAATGCACCTAGTTTGGGGGCGTTTAAAAGATCTGTGGATAGGTTTATGGATGAAAAGGGATTGGTTTAGGCTAGTGGGTCATTGTTTTGTAACTGGTCGGCGCAACATCGTGGGCCGAAGGGCCTGTTCTGCGCTGTAATGTTCTATGTTCTATGTTCTATGTTCTAAACTGTGAATTCGTGTCCTGAACACCACAGTCTGGGTCAGGAAGAAACACGGTAAGAAGTCTGACAACGCCAGGTTTAAGTCCAACCGATTTATTTGTTGGTAAGCTCACAAGCTTTTGGGGTTTGCCCCTGCGTCAGGTGAATGGAGAGTTCTGGCCTCAGACAGAGCATATGGAGAAAGCTAGCACGAGGGGGCATTGGCTTTAAATTAAGGGGGGGTAGTTATAGGACAGATGTCAGGGGTAGGTTCTTTACCCAGAGGGTGGTGAGGGACTGGAATGCCCTGCCTGCTGCAGTTGTAAATGCACCTAGTTTGGGGGCGTTTAAGAGATCTGTGGATAGGTTTATGGATGAAAAGGGATTGGTTTAGGCTAGTGGGTCATTGTTTTGTAACTGGTCGGCGCAACATCGTGGGCCGAAGGGCCTGTTCTGCGCTGTAATGTTCTATGTTCTATGTTCTATATTCTATATAACAGCATATTCTTACTGTGTTTACCCCACTCCAACACCGACATCTCCACATCATCAGTAATAAATATCAGAAACAGCAGGGTCCCAACACTCACCCCTCTGGAAAACTGCTCTCCAAACCCTCCACCAATCTGAAAAATCGACTGTTTATCATTTCTCTCTGTTTCCTCGTCATTCAGCCAGTTTCTTATCCAAGTGCCGATTTTCTCTTTTATTTCCTTAAGCTAGAATTTGCCCACAAGTCTGTTATGTGGCACTGTAACAAATGCCTTTTAAAAATCTACATACACCACATCAACAGCAATGCCCTTATCAACCTTCTCTATGACTTCTTCAAAAAGAAACTCCAGTCGGTGGTGGCAGAGGCTAGCACTGCTGTCTCATAGCGCCAGAGACCCCAGTTAGATTTCCAGTTGGAGTCACCGTGTGAAGTTTGCACACATGTCTACGTGGGTTTCCTCCGGGTACTCTGGTTTTCTCCCACAGTCCGAAGATGTGCGGATTAGGTGGATTGGGATTGGCCATTCCAAATTGCCCCTTAGTGTCAAGCTAAGCATGGGGTTATGGGGATAGGGCTGAGGCAGGATTGTGGTCGGTGCAGACTCGATGGGCCAAATGGCCTCCTTCTGCACTATGATTTTCTCCTTGATGAATCCCTGCTGACTACCTTTAATTATCCTACATTTATCTAAGTGCAGTAAGAAGTCTCACAACACCAGGGTTCAAGTCCTCAGTTATGGCTTGTGCTACCAGATATACCTGTTGGATTTTAAGCTGGTGTTGTGAGACTTCTTACTGAGCCCACCCCAGTCCAACACCGGCATCTCCACATCTTTGCCTCAGTGGCCATTGATCTTATCTTGAACTATGTTTTCCAGAAGCTTCCTTACCATGGAAGTCATATTGACTGGTCTATAGTTGCCGACTTTATCCTTTCACCCCTTTCTGTAACATTCACAATTCTTCGGTCCACTGTGTCTCAGGAAGTCTGGAAGATTATCACCAGTGCCTCTGCAATTTCCACACTCACTTCCTCAATATCCTTGGATGCATCTCATCTGGTCCTGGTACCTTACCTACTGTAAGTAGAGATAGCCTTTCTGACACCTTCTCCCTCTAAATTCCTTCAGTGTCTCAGTTACCTCCTCTCTCACCTTGGCCTGGGGAGCATCTTAGTACTTTGTAAAGAAAAATCGAGGGATTGAGTTTCGGAGTCGGGAGGTAATGCTGCAGCTTTATAAGACCCTTGTCAGACCCCACTTGGAGTACTGTGCGCAGTTCTGGTCGCCTCACTACAGGAAGGATGTGGAAGCTATTGAGAGGGTGCAGAGGAGATTTACAAGGATGTTGCCTGGATTGGGAGGCATGCCTTATAAAGATAGGTTGAGGGAGCTGGGTCTCTTCTCCCTGGAGAGACGAAGGTTGAGAGGCGACCTGATAGAGGTTTATAAGATGTTGAGAGGAATAGATAGGGTGGATTCTCAGAGGTTATTTCCCAGGGCTGAAATGGTCGCTACGAGAGGACACAGATTTAAGGTGCTGGGGAGTAGGTACAGAGATGATGTTAGGGGTAAGTTTTTCACTCAGAGGGTGGTGAGTGAGTGGGATCGGCTGCCATTGGTGGTGGTGGAGGCGAACTCGCTGGGGTCTTTTAAAAGACTTCTGGGTGAGTACATGGGATTTAATGGGACTGAGGGATATAAATCTGCATAGTGCTCTTTCCACTCATATTGTCGGCATCTTAAAGACTTGAACAGCAGGTTAGGTGTAAAGATTCGCATTCTAATCAGTAATCTGTAAACTGTCTGTGCTTTATATGCTTTATAAGAGGGGATCTCATTGAAACATATAAGATGATTAGAGGTTTAGACAGGGTAGATAGTGATAGCCTTTTTCCTAGGATGGAGAAAGCTAGCACGAGGGGGCATGATTTTAAATTAAGGGGGGGTAGTTATAGGACTGATGTCAGGGGTAGGTTCTTTACCCAGAGGGTGGTGAGGGACTGGAATGCCCTGCCAGCTGCAGTTGTAAATGCACCTAGTTTGGGGGCGTTTGAGAGATCTGTGGATAGGTTTATGGATGAAAAGGGATTGGTTTAGGCTAGTGGGTCATTGTTTTGTAACTGGTCGGCGCAACATCGTGGGCCGAAGGGCCTGTTCTGCGCTGTAATGTTCTATGGTCTGTGTCTGAGGCCAGAACTCTCCATTCACCTGGCGAAGGGACAAACCCCGAAAGCTTGTGGGTTTACTACCAAATAAACCTGTTGGACTTTAACCTGGTGTTGTGAGACTGCTTACTCCAAAGGTCTGGATGGAACTCATCCCTGCTAAAGACAAGCTGTTGAGATCTGACAACATCTGTCCTTTGACAAATTCTAGGCCACTGGTCACAAGAAGTCCCAGCAGAGTGAAAAAACCCCAGCTTTAACCAAAAAATAATCAGGTTTGCTTCACTGAAGATCTTCCAGCATATTAAAAGTTAAAAGTGTTCCAGTATTTCCATCTTTAATCAATACTCCCTCCACCCGGCCCCCCCTCCTTTCCTGCCTCCCTAAACATCTTGTATTCAGGAATATTAAATACTTAGCTTCTTTGAGCTATTATAGCAATGACACCAGAGTTTAATTTGTCATCCTGTGCCTGTAGTTCACCAATCTTATTGGGGATGGTATGGTGGCACAGTGGGTTAGCACTGCTGCCTCACAGCACCAGGGGCCCAGGTTCAAGTCCCAGCTCGGGTCACTGCCTGTGTGGAGTTTGCACATTCTCCCCGTGTCTGCGTGGGTTGCCTCCGGGTGCTCCGGTTTCCTCCCACAGTCCAAAGATGTGCGAGTTAGATGGATTGGCCATGATAAGTTGCCCCTTAGTTTCGGGGGCACTAACAGACTAAATATCATAGAATCATAGAAACCCTCCAGTAAGGAAAGAGGCCATTCGGCCCATCGAGTCTACACAGACCACAATCCCACCCAGGCCCTACCCCCATATCCCTACATATTATACTCACTAATCCTCTATCTATGCATCTACGGTCAATTGTAGCACGGCCAATCAACCTAACCCGCACATCTTTGGACTGTGGGAGGAAACCGGAGCACCCGGAGGAAACCCGTGCAGACACGAGGAGAATGTGCAAACTCCACACAGGCAGTGACCCGAGCCGGGAATCGAACCCAGGACCCAAGAGCTGTGAAGCAGCGGTGCTAACCACTGTGCTACCGTGCCGCCCAATATGTGGGGTAATAGGGATAGGGCCTGGGTGGGATTGTGCAGACTTGATGGGCTGAATGGCCTTCTTCTGCACTGCGGTGATTCTATTAATCATTCTCGGTCTGTTCACGTTCTTGTGTATTAACCCTGATTCAGGCTTTTTCACATGGCCCTTACTCTGACCCCATCTATTGTTTATTTAATTCGATCAAACTCTCCCAGTTTTCTATTTACCTTGATACTATTCTGTGATATAACCTCCTTATCAATTAATTCTTTCCTTTTCACTGCCAGCTCTCCTCTGAATATGCCCTCAGGTTCCCATCTGCACAATGGAATTTTCTTTGTACCTTAAGTCCTTTTTCCGAAGGCAATCTTATTTGACAGAATGTCCGGTGAACTGAAACCTCAGCCGGAAATCTACTTGGAAGAAACGGACATTCTTGGGGGGGCCGGGGAACTGAAAATATTGTCGTTGCTTTGAAATGGCATTTTACGTGTTGGAAAGACGGATGGAAACTCCACTTGCCACCTGATAACACCAAGTAAATTTGGGCGCTACAGTGGGTTGGCGCTGCTGCTTCACAGCTCCAGGGACCCGGGTTCGATTCCCGGCTCGGGTCACTGCCTGTGTGGAGTCTGCACATTCTCCCCGTGTCTGCGTGGGTTTTCTCCGGGTGCTCCGGTTTCCTCCCACAGTCCAAAGATGTGTGGGTTGGATTGATTGGCCGTGCTAAAATTGCCCCTTAGTGTCCTGGGATGCATAGGTTAGAGGGATTAGTGGATATAATGTGTAGGGATATGGGGGTAGGGTCTGGGTGGGATTGTATTCGGCGCAGACTCGATGGGCCGAAGGGCCTGTTTCTGCACTGTAGGGTTCTAGGGTTCTATGGTCGCTACGAGAGGACACAGGTTTAAGGTGCGGGGAGGGAAGTACAGAGGTGATGTTAGGGGTAAGTTTTTCACTCAGAGGGTGGTGAGTGAATGGAATCGGCTGCCGTCGTCGGTGGTGGAGGCGAACTCGCTGGGGTCTTTTAAAAGACTTCTGGATGAGTATATGGGGTTTAATGGGATTGGGGGTTATAGATAGGTCTATAGATTGGTGGGGTTGATGCGATCGGCGCAACTCAAGGGCCGAAGGGCCTGTTTGTGCTGTAATGTTCTATGTTCTATGTTCTCCCAGTCCAGGCAACATCCTTGTAAATCTCCTCTGCACCCTTTCAATAGCTTCTACGTCTTTCCTATAGTGAGGCGACCAGAACTGCGCACAGTACTCCAAATGAGGCCTGACAAGGGTCCTGTAAAGTTGCAGCATTACTTCCCGACTCCTAAACTCAATTGCCCACATTTGGCCCATATCCCTCAATACCCATCTTACCCATGTAAATGTCTGAATGCTTTTGAAAAGACAAACATAGAACATTACAGAGCAGTACAGGCCCTTCGGCCCTCGATGTTGCGCCAACCAGTGGAACCAATCTAATGACCCTCTAACCTAAACTATTCCAATGTTATCCATATGTCTATCCACTGATCATTTGAACACCCTTAAATTGTACCCCTCTCTACTACTACCTCTGGCAGCTCATTCCAGACACACTCTACCCTCTGTGTGAAAAATTGCCCCTCTGGATCCTTTTGTATCTCTCCCCTCTCACCTTAAACCTATGCTGTCTAGTTTTAGACTCCCCCATCCTTGGAAAAGACATTGACTATCTAGCTGATCTATGCTCCTAATTATTTTATAGACCTCTCTAAGGTAATCTCTGCTTCTCTCATTCTGGTCTCTTCCTGATTTTAACTGCTCCACCTCCAGCGGCCGAGACCCAAAGCTTCAGTATTTCATTGTTAACCCCTTCTGCCTCTCAATCCTTTTAAGATACTCCTTAAAATCTAACTCCTTGACCAAGGTTCGAGGCTTCCGATCTCATTATTGTCTCGTGTGGCTCAGTGTTGTATAACACCCCTGTCAAAGCACATTTTACTTCATCAGAGGCGCTATATTGCTACGAGAGGACACAGATTTAAGGTGCGGGGAGGGAAGTACAGAGGTGATGTTAGGGATAAGTTTTTCACTCAGAGGGTGGTGAGTGAATGGAATTGGCTGCCGTCGTCGGTGGTGGAGGCGAACTCGCTGGGGTCTTTTAAAAGACTTCTGGATGAGTATATGGGGTTTAATGGGATTGGGGGTTATAGATAGGTCTATAGATTGGTGGGGTTGATGCGATCGGTGCAACTCGAGGGCCGAAGGGCCTGTTTGTGCTGTAATGTTCTATGTTCTATGTTCTATATGAATGCAAGCTGTTGTTGTGCTTCTGGTAGCACTTCAACTGAGGAAGGGCTGTTCACCTGAGGAAAACAAAACCCCCAAAGAACACGAGCAGAGCAGCGCTGGTCTAAGAGGCGGAGTTACTGCCGGCTCCAGATACGAGGACTGACAAGCCAAGGAAAAGCTTCCAGCTTGAAAACAGAGCAGCTGCTTTCCAGCTGAACCTCTCAGCGTTTCGCTGGTTTAATTGGTACCATGAGGTCTGATTTGCCCTTGTGCGAGGGACATGATTGGAATGCGCTCGTGTGGCTGCTCCCCCTCTGTAGAAAGCATCGGAGACTGTCGCTTCCCAGCGACACGTTCTCAATGTTTGTACGCCAGGCTGGAAAGGACACAGGGCCCAGGGAATCTGGAATGAATCCAGCTGCGCGAGACAAAAGGCCGATAATCCCAAGAGGCCGTTGCAAAGACTAGCAATATCATTCACTCCTGACACTTGGCGATGCAAGCTGTCCTAAATTACACACTGGCACGGTTTGATTGCACTGAATTGTCCTTTTGAAAGTTTGTTAGTTGCTTTCTTTTCTCTCCCCCCCCTCCCCCCCCCTACCAATTCGGCGGAGAGAGTTATATCACTTGGAATGCGCTCAGAGTTCTATAAATGGTCACGTACAAACACACGGTAGCACGGTGAGTTAGCACTGCTGCTTCACAGCTCCAGGGTCCTGGGTTCGATTCCCGGCTCGGGTCACTGCCTGTGTGGAGTTTGCACATTCTCCTCGTGTCTGCGTGGGTTTTCTCCGGGTGCTTCCCGGTTTCCTCCCACAGTCCAAAGATGTGCGGGTTAGGTTGATTGGCCAGGCTAAGAAATTGCCCTTAGTGTCCAGGGATGTGCAGGTTAGAGGGATTAGTGGGTATAATATGTCGGGATATGGGGGTAGGGCCTGGTGGGATTGTGTTCGGTGCAGACTCGATGGGCTGAAGGGCCTCTTTCTGCACTGTGGGGTTCTACGAATCACTGACTTGGCCAGCATTTATTGCCCATCCCTAATTGCCCTCGATAAGGTGGTGGTGAGCTGCCTTCTTCAACCACTGCAATCCCTGTTGGCACACGGTTCACCCTGACGAAGGGGCAAACCCCGTAAGCTTGTGCGTTTACCATCAAATAAATCCGGTGGGACTTAAACCTGGTGTTGTCAGAGTTCTTAGTGTCGGTACACACGACACTCCCTCGTACGAGGGAAGGGCTGCTCAGTCACAGAACCAATGGAAAGCAGCCCTTCCCTCGTACGAGGGAGTGTCGTGCTCGAGACGTGAAGAAAATATAGACATCTTTTTCACCTGCGTTCCTTTGGAAAGCCATTTTTAAATGTTTTTTCCAAAATGCACAACGGCCGAGCTGGCAAGATGGCTCTGGCCTGCTGGCTTCCGGAAGTTTCTGAGCCATTTCAAGGTGGAGAGATGTTCAGACCCTCCAGCATCTGATGTGTAAGACTCTCCGCATCATATTAACATCCAACCAAGCTAACACAATGACCCCAACACATGGTCCGTCTCCTCCAGCCAACCCTGGGCAAAGCCAGCCGGTTAACCAGTCCTCGGCTCCAATATTGGAGGCTTTCAGCACTAACCGTTCCAACGTCCTTTCAACAAGAGGCCTCATTTAACGCCTGAGACCAATATCACATGGCCGAGACTTGGCCCGGCTGAACTCTTTGATTTTGCCATCTTTGGACGGCACGGTTAGTTCCTGTTTGATCTCCAACAAGAGCAGGACTTAAGGCAAAAAAAATCTAGTGGCAGCAGAGAGAACCATCCAAATCTCAAACTCCTGGAACTTGTGCCTCCAAGGCTAACTCGCTCCATGAGCCTTCTCCCCATAGAACCCTACAGTGCAGAAACAGGCCCTTCGGCCATCGAGTCTGCACCGAACACAATCCCACCCAGACCCTATCCCCATATCCCTACACATTTACCTGCTAATCCCTCTAACCTACACATCCCAGGACACTAAGAGGGCAATTTTAGCATAGCCAATGAACCTAACCCGCACATCTTTGGACTGTGGGAGGAAACCGGAGCACCGGAGAAAACCCACGCAGACACGAGGAGAATGTGCACACTGACAGTGACCCGAGCCGGGAATCGAACCCAGGACCCTGGAGCTGTGAAGCAGCAGTGCTAACCACTGTGCTACCGTGCCGTTCTCATTGTGGAAGTCTCACTTCTGGAGGAAAAGAAAAGGGTCACCTTACAATCACTCAGCTCCCCCTTGGAAGGGACGTTCCATTGAGGCAATTGATTCTGGATTCACGTCGACACTTGTAATGTTACCGGTCATGCCCTGAACCCTCTTCCTTCGTCTTAGCTCCTGGCCTGCTGAATCAGGGCATGGATCATTGCTGGGATGTCAAAGAGGGCAGCAGCGATCTCTAAATCTCATTTCAATGCGATTAACAGGTCTGATGTCGGTTGATCCTGGACACTGACAAGAATGTGTGTCATGCGGCCATGTGCCCCTCTGCCACTGCCAGACTGCAAAGGGAGGGTCCCCAAAGGGACCTGAGGTGGCTGAGCTTGGGTTGGAGGAAGGGGTTGACTTCTGGACTCTCCCCTGGATGTGGGGGTCCCGTAGCTGAACTGCCCATTCAAGCCTTGAGAAAAGTAGCGATCGCTCTCAGCATGGAGATCTCGGGCAGCTTTCAGTGAAAAATCGTATCTGCGCACTGCGAAACCTTTAAAGTGGCCTGGTCACTTTAATGTCCATGTCCCCTGGACACCTGGAAAGCTTCAAAATCACAGCAACAATCCATTCTACAGAAGGGATTCCCCTGCTCCGACTCAGAAGCCCCCCAGGTGTGAGCAGACCCCTTTTGAAGTCTTTTTTTCCCTGACAGAAGATGCCCACACTCGCGGCCGTAGAGGAGGCTGGCACCACCACCTTGGCAATGACACCTGCCATCCTGAAGGTCACACCCTGGTGATGAAATGCTGGCAGACGGCACCCTGCTTCCAGGATGGCAGGGGGGGCAGTGCCAGGTTCTCACTGTCAAGGAGTGGACCCTGGAGGGACGGGGCCCTGAGCGACCCCCAAGGAAGCAGGGGGAAATATGGAGGTCAGGCCATTGATGGAAGGGGGGGGGAGAGGATAGGGCGGTGATGAGGTCAGACACCGGGATGTGAATGTGGCACCTTCTGGATCTCAGAAGGTGGCAAGAAAAAGTGACTTGAGGGATGTGTAGGAGATAGAATCATTATGGAATCCCTACAGTGCAGGAGGCCATTCGGCCCATCAAATCTGCACCAACCACAATCCCACCCAGGCTGTATTCCATAGCCCCACATGTTTACCCTGCTAATCCTCTGACACTAAGGTGCAATTTCTAAGCACATCCAATCCACATGTCTTTGGACTGCGGGAGAAAACCAGAGCATGCGGAGGAAAACCCACGCAGACACGGAGAGAATGTGCGAACTCCACACGGACCGTCACCCGAGGCCGGAATTGAAACGGTGGGGTTAGCACTGCTGCCTCACAGCTCCAGGGACCCGGGTTCGATTCCCGGCTCGGGGGTCACTGTCTGTGTGGAGTTTGCGCATTCTCCCCGTGTCTGCGTGGGTTTCCTCCCACATTCCAAAGACGTGTGGACTAGGTTGATTGGCCGTGCGAAAAAAAATTGTCCCTCAATGTCCTGAGATGCACAGGTTAGTGGTATAATATATCGGGATATGGGGGTAGGGCCTGGGTGGGATTGTGATCGGTGCAGACTCGATGGGCCGAAGGGCCTCTTTCTTTCTGCACTGTGGGGTTCTATGATTTCTACGAACCCGGGGTCCCTGGCGCTGTGAGGGCAGCAGTGCCAACCACTGCTGCCCTGTTGTCTTCATCTGCAGATCTGAAACTTAAAAAGGTGGGACTTCAGCTGGAAATAGTTGGAGTAAAGGTTCAACATAGAACCAGCATAGAACCCTACAGTGCAGAAACAGGCCCTTCGGCCCATCGAGTCTGCACCGAACACAATCCCACCAGACCCTATCCCCATATCCCTACACATTTACCTGCTAATCCCTCTAACCTACACATCCCAGGACACTAAGGGGCAATTTTAGCATAGCCAATGAACCTAACCCGCACATCTTTGGACTGTGGAGGAAACCGGAGCACCCGGAGAAAACCCACGCAGACACGGGGAGAATGTGCATACTCCACACAGAACAATGACCCGAGCCGGGAATCGAACCCAGGACCCTGGAGCTGTGAAGCAGCAGTGCTAACACTGTGCTACCCGTTCATCAAAGAGTTTTATTTCATTATCAGCATTTACCATTGTCCATCCCTTAGAGCTACCTTTCCATATCGTGATGTGCTGTTTTAAATGGGTGTGTGACACCACTATTAGATTTAGATCCTCCGAGTATTATTTAAATGTTGGACTTTTGTTGTATTAGTTGAGACTTTTTTCTGGCTTAGAAACGATATAATGGTCCAAAATATTTGATGATTAGGGTGCAGAGAATGAACGCCATTGAAATGATGGAGTGAATGTCACCGTGTGACTGCTGCTGTAAGAGAGAGCCTTGATACAGCTGCTCCCGAGATTTTATTTCATCTCGCTGAAGCATTTGCTTGTCTGAGTTGTCTCAGAATCTCACCGTCCACTGTCGTCGCAAAAACCCAGCTTGCAGGTGCAGCAGGTGGTCAGGAAGGCGAATGGGATGCTGGCCTTCATAGCGAGGGGGATTGAATATAAAAGTAGGGAGGTCTTGCTGCGGCTGTATAGGGCATTGGTGAGGCCGCAGCTGGAGTACTGTGTGCAGTTTTGGACGCCGCACTTACGCAAGGATATTTGGCCTTGGAGGGAGTGCAGAGGAGGTTTACTAGGCTGATACCAGAGTTGAGGGGATTGAGCTATGAGGAGAGGCTGAATAAATTAGGCTTGTACTCGTTAGAGTTTAGAAGAATGAGGGGAGATCTCATTGAGACGTATAAGATAATGAAGGGGATGGATAGGGTAGAGGTAGAGAGATTCTTCCTGCTTAGAAAGGACAGCAGGACTAGGGGGCACAGCCTCAAGATAAGGGGGGGGTGCAGTTTACATCAGAGTTGAGGAGGAACTTCTTCACTCAAAGGGTGGTGAATCTCTGGAATTCTCTGCCCGTTGAAGTGGTGGAGGCTGCCTCGCTGAATATATTTAAGTCACGGGTAGATAGGTTTCTGATAGACAGGGGAATTAAGGGTTATGGGGAGAAAGCGGGAAAGTGGAACTGATCCACTTCAGATCAGCCATGATCTTATTGAATGGCGGGGCAGGCTCGAAGGGCTGGATGGCCTACTCCTGCTCCTGTTTCTTATGTTCTTATGTTCTGATGTTGGTTTTCAGATATCTGATTACTATTCAGGGGATGTTTTTGAACAGATGCTTCCCCAGGTCGTGAACATCTGGGAGCAGCAGCAGCACCTAAACTAGTTGGAGCGTTAGTCTGAAAACTAGGTGTTGAGAGATACAGATAGGGTGGATTCTCGGAGGTTATTTCCCAGGGCTGAAATGGTCACTACGAGAGGACACAGGTTTAAGGTGCTGGGGAGCAGGTACAGAGGAGATGTCAGGGGTAAGTTTTTCACTCAGAAGGTGGCGAGTGGAATCAGCTACCAGTTGATGGTGGTGGAGGCGGATTCGATAGGGTCTTTTCAGAGACTTCTGGATGAGTACCTGGGATTTAATAGGATTGAGGGTTATAGGTAAGCCTAGTAGGTAGGGATATGATCGGCGCAACTTGTGGGCCGAAGGGAATGTTTGTGCTGTAGTTTTTCTATGTTCTGTCTGGTAACCTCCTGAAGCAGATTCCTGATTACACATTATACCCTCATAAATTGGATCGTATCTGGAAGTGGGTGTGAACCTCAGGTGCTGCACACGCTCACATGGTTCGAGTGCCTTGAGAAATTGTAATGATATATCCGCTCAGCCAGCACTCCCCACGCTGCTATTGGCTACGTAACCCTTTGACAAGGTGAAATCCGGTGGTGGTGGTTAGCACGGCTGCCTCACGGCGCCAGGGAGCCGGTTTCAATTCCCAGCTCGGGTCACTGTCTGTGCGGAGTCTGCACATTCTCTCCGTGTCTGCGTGGGTTTCCTCCGGGTGCTCCGGTTTCCTCCCACAGTCTGAAAGACGTGCTGGTTAGGGTGCATTGGCCATGCTAAATTCTCCCTCAGTGTAACCCGAACAGGCGCCCGAGTGTGACGACGAGGGGATTTTCACAGTAACTTCATTGCAGTGTTAATGCAGGCCTCACTTGTTTAAAGTTTATTTATTAGTGAGGTTATCCACTTTGGTAGAAAGAATAGTAGGAGGGATTATTATGTAAAGGGTGAAAAGCTGCAGCAGGCGACGGTGCAGAGGGACCTGGGGGACCTTGTCCATGAGTCGCAAAAACCCAGTCTGCAGGTGCAGCAGGTGGTCAGGAAGGCGAATGGGATGCTGGCCTTCATAGCGAGGGGGATAGAATATAAAAGCAGGGAGGTCTTGCTGCAGCTGTATAGGGCATTGGTGAGGCCGCAGCTGGAGTACTGTGTGCAGTTTTGGGCGCCGTACTTAGGCAAGGATATATTGGCCTTGGAGGGAGTGCAGAGGAGGTTTACTAGGCTGATACCAGAGATGAAGGGGTTGGACGATGAAGAGAAACTAAATAGACTGGGTCTGTACTCGTTGGAGTTTAGAAGGATGAGGGGGGATCTTATAGAGATGTATAAGATAATGAAGGGGATGGATAGGGTAGAGGTAGAGAGATTCTTCCCACTTAGAAAAGACAGCAGGACTAGAGGACACAGTCTCAAGATAAAGGGGGGGCGGTTTAGATCAGACTTGAGGAGGAACGTCTTCAGTCAAAGGGTGGTGAATCTCTGGAATTCTCTGCCCGTTGAAGTGGTGGAGGCTACCTCGCTAAATATTTTAAGAAGCGGGTTGATGGGTTTTGATAAGCGAGGGGATTAAGGGTTATGGGGAGAGGGCGGGAAGGTGGAACTGAGCCACGACAGATCAGCCATGATCTTATTGAATGGCGGGGCAGGCTCGAAGGGCTAGATGGCCTACTCCTGCTCCTATTTCTTATGTTCTTATTTCTAGTGAATCCTAAAACCAACATCTATTTGTATAGCTGTTTCAAGTTAGTTGGAGTGGCACAGTGGTGAGCACAGCGCCAAGCACCCGAGTTCATAGAACATTACAGCACAAACAGGCCCTTCGGCCCTCGAGTTCAATCCTGGCCTTGGGTCACTGTATGGAGTTTGCATGTTCACCCCATGTTTGTGTGGGTTTCTCTCACAGTCCAAAAGAATTGCAGGTTAGGTGGATTGGCCATGCTAAACTGCCCCTTAGTACCAGAGGAATCAGATAAATCCAGGGGGTTATGGGCTCAGGGGCTGTTGTTGGTGCAGGCTTGATGGGCCAAATGGCCTCCTTCTGAACTCTAGTGATTCTGGTCACACAGAAGGGGGTTTGCTGCTAAACTGTGTGATTTAACTTGGTGAAATTCAAGCTCACAACTGCTTGTGGAAGTTATTAACCCCCCACCTGAACTCCCTGGATTTGGTAGGATAAGGGAAGAAACTTCCTTCTTTCCGTTCTGAGCATGTTTAAAAAATTGGATCAATGTGGATTTCTCAATACTGAGGAGCGTACGCAGCGTCGCATTGGGATTCTGAAAGAGCCAGACTCCCGAATGACCAAAACAACTATTTTTCAAACCTTCGGGTTGGAAACTGTGTTTGTTTGTGTTTTCGACAAGGGTAACACTGACAGGCAGAATTATCACAGAGTGGGACAGGAATTGGAGTCGGAACTCATTGCCACCAATTTGGACAGAATGGCCTGTCCCAGTGGTGGTGAAACAGCCCCCCACTACTCCCCCCCCCCCCCCCTCCTCACCCACACCCCACCTCCCCCCACTTTTCTTCAGAATGGTTCCCACACCCCACCTCCCCCACTCTCTACACCACCCCCTCACCCACACCCCACCTCCCCCACTCTCTACACCACCCCCTCACCCACACCCCACCTCCCCCACTCTCTACACCACCCCCTCACCCACACCTCACCTCCCCCCACTTTTCTTCAGAATGGTTCCCACACCCCACCTCCCCCACTCTCTACCACCTCCCCCCTCGCCCACACCTCAAGAAGAGTCCAGAAATCTCAGGGTTACGTTGAAGGGACAAAGGTTTTTAAAAATAGCCTTTCCCTTTCCTGACAGGGGAAGGATATGTTTAGATTAGTGCTGTGTAAAAATAGCCACTCTCTGCTGCGTATTGCAACTGTACACATCTCTGGTGCGGCCGCACTTGGAGTACTGTGTGCAGTTCTGGTCCCCACATTACAGGAAGGATGTAGAGGCTTTGGAGAGGGTGCAGAGGAGGTTTACCAGGATGTTGCCTGGTATGGAGGGAGGTCCTATGAGGAGAGACTGAGAGATTTGGGGTTGTTTTCACTGGAAAGAAGGCGGCTAAGAGGGGATCTTATTGAAACATATAAGATGATTAGAGGTTTAGACAGGGTAGATAGTGATAGCCTTTTTCCTCTGATGGAGAAAGCTAGCACGAGGGGGCACGGCTTTAAATTAAGGGGTGGTAGTTATAGGACAGATGTCAGGGGTAGGTTCTTTACCCAGAGGGTGGTGAGGGACTGGAATGCCCTGCCAGTTGCAGTTGTAAATGCGCCTAGTTTGGGGGCGTTTAAGAGATCTGTGGATAGGTTTATGGATGAAAAGGGATTGGTTTAGGCTAGTGGGTCATTGTTTTGTAACTGGTCGGCGCAACATCGTGGGCCAAAGGGCCTGTTCTGCGCTGTAATGTTCTATGTTCTATGTTCTATATTCTCTCTAGGGTTGGGTGTTTACCGGGCAGTCAAGGAAGGTTAGCTCTGCGGGATGTGTAAGTTGGTGAAAGTCTATACTGAGATCTCAAAGTCAATGTTAATGAAATAATTTGAGCTTTTTTCGTTCTAGGTGAAAAGTGCCGGAATTTTATTGATCTTGCTCCTGCATCAGAGAGAAGTGAGTAACAAAACAGCGCAGAGAATCCTGTGCCGACTGGCTGAACCGTGTCATTGAAGCTTTAGAGATTAACTTAAGCCAAATGTTTCACGTTTCTGCACTATTTATACTTGTGACACCCCCTCCTTGAAACGAAACAACGCGCACCAAATAACCAAACACTGAGAATGTTGGAAAGACTTTGGCAGGTCTGGCAGCATGTGTGGAGAGAGAGAGAGAGTGAGAGAGAGAGAGAGAGATAGAGTGAGCGTTTCTAGTCCAATGTGACCCTCTGGCAGACCATTCTGAAGAAGTCGTGTTGACTCAGAATATTGGCTGGCATGTTCCGTGGTATGATCTGAAAATCTCGGGATAAGGCCACTTCTCCAGACAATGTAAATCCAGGAGGGGATAGCCTCCCCCCATCAATGGTGGGCCACATTTGTCAAAACCTGGACGATTTGAGCCAAAGGGCTTGTTTCCCTGTTGTGAATATCTCTGTCTTAATTTTAATAAATTTGCGTCTCATTATTGTGACCACAACCTGGCATGATCTAACCACTTCAGGTGAAACCCTACATCAGTGTGAGTGATTCAGAATGGTGTAATGTCCAACTTAATGTGATCTACTTAATGTAACCTACAATAGGTAGGCCTAGCAGGGAGGGATATGACCGGTGCAACTTGTGGGCCGAAGGGCCTGTTTGCGCTCTAGTTTTTTCTTTCTATGTTCGAACTGCCTGATGAGCTGAAATTGGCCACACATTTGGAAAAGCACTCCAGAATTGAGCATTCTTCCGCAGCTGAGACCATTCAGCATCAGTTCCTTTGCCACGCTTGGAGTCTGGCTATTGAAGCAACTGTACCCACTCAAGCATCAGTGCCACTGATCGCTCCTGGACTTGTAACCGCTTGGGCACAGACCGCAAAATAACATAGAACATAGAACATAGAACATAGAACATTACAGCACAAACAGGCCCTTCGGCCCTCGAGTTGCGCCGATCACATCAACCCCACCAATCTATAGACCTATCTATAACCCCCAATCCCATTAAACCCCATATACTCATCCAGAAGTCTTTTAAAAGACCCCAGCGAGTTCGCCTCCACCACCGACGACGGCAGCCGATTCCATTCACTCACCACCCTCTGAGTGAAAAACTTACCCCTAACATCACCTCTGTACTTCCCTCCCCGCACCTTAAATCTGTGTCCTCTCGTAGCGACCATTTCAACCCGGGGAAATAGCCTCTGAGAGTCCACCCTATCTATTCCTCTCAACATTTTATAAACTTCTATCAGGTCGCCTCTCAACCTTCGCCTCTCCAGGGAAAAGAGTCCCAGCTCCCTCAACCTATCTTCATAAGGCATGCCTCCCAGTCCAGGCAACATCCTTGTAAATCTCCTCTGCACTCTTTCAATAGCTTCTACGTCTTTCCTATAGTGAGGCGACCAGAACTGCGCACAGTACTCCAAATGAGGCCTGACGAGGGTCCTGTAAAGTTGCATCATTACCTCCCGACTCCTAAACTCAATCCCTCGATTAATGAAGGCCAGTACACCATACGCCTTCTTGACCACCTCCTCCACCTGCGAGGCCGATTTAAGAGTCCTGTGGACCCGGACCCCGAGATCCTTCTGCTCTTCAACGCTACTAAGACCTGAACAATTGGGCGACAGAGCAAGTTAGAGGATCTCCTTGTGAGAGGTGAGCTTGGAACAGTCCCTGAGGGAGGAGCTCCGAACCTCTGGTATTTTTTTTAAACTGCTCTGTGGGGCGTCATTGGCTGGGCCAGCATTTATTGCCCATCCCTAGTTGCCCTTGAGAAGCTGCAAGGGAAAGATTCTTCTTCTAAGTCAGGGACAGCCTGTGGAAAATATTTCCTGTAACGAGATAACAGTTGAAATCTAGTTTGGATTTTAGTGTGTGTTTTCAGTCTGTTTTTGAGATCCCAGTCCAGTGCTTTCAAGCTCAGTGCTTGCTCAGAAGCCAGTCTCCAAGTTTGCTTTTGTCGTGTTAATTTTAAGTTTTGTTCGATGAAAGAAAACCATTTCAAAACTTATGATCAGTGCCGTCCCCCGCGTCTATTCAAACAAATGGACCCAACTCCTCCCTCCCCAAATCTATCCAAAAGGGTGCCAGACACCATCTTGGCCAAGGCAGACAGAGTTGTCAATTTTGAGTGAGATTAGGCGAGCCAGAACTCGAGAGCACTGGGATTCATGGAGATGCGCAGGGTGCCATTGACGACACTCAAATCTCGGTGGTTACAAGCGGTTCAGTATGTTCACGCTCAGCTAGCCTGGGACCATTACAATATCAGGGGAGCATCCGTCACTCACACACACCCTCTGCAAGTCTCAGACCCCTCACATCCTTCAAGGGCCAGAGAGGCTGCATAGAACATAGAACATAGAACATTACAGCGCAGAACAGGCCCTTCGGCCCACAATGTTGCGCCGACCAGTGACAAAACAATGACCCACTAGCCTAAACCAATCCCTTTTCGTCCATAAACCTATCCACAGATCTCTTAAACGCCCCCAAACTAGGTGCATTTACAACTGCAGCTGGCAGGGCATTCCAGTCCCTCACCACCCTCTGGGTAAAGAACCTACCCCTGACATCAGTCCTATAACTACCCCCCCTTAATTTAAAGTCGTGCCCCCTCGTGCTAGCTTTCTCCATCCTAGGAAAAAGGCTATCAATATCTACCCTGTCTAAACCTCTAATCATCTTATATGTTTCAATGAGATTCCCTCTTAGCCTCCTTCTTTCCAGCGAAAACAACCCCAAATCTCTCAATCTCTCCTCATAGGATCTCCCCTCCATACCAGGCAACATCCTGGTAAACCTCCTCTGCACCCTCTCCAAAGCCTCTACATCCTTCCTGTAATGTGGGGACCAGAACTGCACACAGTACTCTAAGTGCGGCCGTACCAGAGTAGTGTACAGTTGCAACATGACGCTGCAACTCCTAAATTCAATCCCCCTACCAATAAACGCCAAGACACCGTATGCCTTCTTAACAACCTTATCTACTTGATTCCAAGGGTGCAGTGCTGGCTCCTCAGGGACAAGTGCTATTTGTAGAGGCTGATGATATCCCTGCGCTGCCCTGGGCTTCCCGCAAAGAGAAGGAGCAATGAGACTCACGCTAGAAGCTGGACTTTGGTACAGTGCACCATTGGGAGCCATCCACATCTGTAAATAATCACCTGTCCCCATCAGCATTACACCCACATCTGTAAATAACGTGACAAATAATCTTAATAAGTGATACAAAGTTAGGTAGACCAAAGTAGAATTGGACAAGGAGACTACATAAAATGAGAGGAGTATCTTTTAAGACTAAGTAATTAGATAAGTTGGCAAGTAAGACCAAGTTTAAGCTTAAGGCATGGCTGGCGAGGTCAACCCAGTGGGAAGCGCGACCTGTCGTACACGGGAAGCAAAAGACCTGAGCGATACCCTCGATGAGCAGGAAGTGCTCCCACCTACACGAGCTGGAGCTCGAGCTTTCAGAGCCTGAGCAGCGGCTGGAGACAGCGTGGACCATCCCCAAGGCTGAGAGTTACGTGGATAGAAGTGGATATAAAAGTAGGGAGGTCTTGCTGCAGCTGTATAGGGCATTGGTGAGGCCGCAGCTGGAGTACTGTGTGCAGTTTTGGGCGCCGCACCTACGCAAGGATATTTTGGCCTCGGAGGGAGTGCAGAGGAGGTTTACTCGGCTGATACCGGAGTTGAGGGGTTGAGCTATGAGGAGAGGCTGAATAAACTAGGCTTGTACTCGTTAGAGTTTAGAAGAATGAGGGGAGATCTCATTGAGACGTATAAGATGATGAATGGGATGGATAGGATAGAGGTGGAGAGACTCTTCCCGCTCAAAAAAGACAGTAGGACTAGGGGGCACAGCCTCAAGATAAAGGGGGGACGGTTTAGAACGGAGTTGAGGAGGAACTTCTTCACTCAAAGGGTGGTGAATCTCTGGAATTCTCTGCCCGTTGAAGTGGTGGAGGCTGCCGCGCTAAATATTTTTAAGAAACGGGTTGATGGGTTTTTTGATAAGCGAGGGGATTAAGGGTTATGGGGAGAGGGCGGGAAGGTGGAGCTGAGTCACGACAGATCAGCCATGATCTTATTGAATGGCGGGGCAGGCTCGAAGGGCCAGATGGCCTACTCCTGCTCCTATTTCTTATGTTCTTATGTTCTTATGATAGTCGTGGGTAGAAGGAGGATTGGAATGAGGCACTCACTGAGTGTTAAAATGGGCGGCCCGGGCTTGTCGGGCCGAAGGGCCTGTTTCCCGTGCTGTGCTGTTCTTTGTTCCTAATTTGGAGAGGTGGTCACACCATAGCTCACGAGACGAGAGGAAGGAAGGGAATGGGTGACCACCAGACAGTCCAGAAAGAAGAGTGGAGGAGTCTACTGGGGACCCGCTCACTAACTGGTACCTCAATGGAATGCAGTCAGAGCCAAGCTCCTGGCACCACAAGCAGCCAGTCTGTACAGCGGGAAGGACGAAGAAACAAAGAGCAATAGTTAGAGGTGATCCATCAGTCTGTGTGGCCACAGACGTGACTCCAGGATGATGCATTGCCTCAATGGTGCCAGGGATGGCACTGAACAGCTGCAGGGCACCCTGAAAGGGGAGGGGGGGGGTGATGAGTTCGAGGGCACCGTACATGTTGGCACCAATGGTGTGGGTAAAATGAGGAATGAGATCTCGCATCAAGAATTCAGGGAGTGAGGCAGCAGATCAAGATAAGCAGGACCTCACTGGCTGTTATCTCTGGATTACTCCCAGTGCCACGTGCAAGACAGAGGAAGATGGAGCAGATGAGTGAATGGTTCAAGAGTTGGTGCACGAGTGAGGGTTTTAGATTCCCGGATCACTGGGACCATTTCTGGAGAAGATGGGACATATACAAATGGGACGGTCTACACCTGAACCAAAGAGGGACGGACATCCTTGCCGAAGGGTTTGGTCACGCTGTTGGCAGGAGGAGGTGATACAGAGCATTGGTGCAATTGGGCAGGATTCATATGGAACAGAAACCGAGGTAGAGGAAGTACGCTGAGGCTGGACGTTCTTCAATGGAAGGGGCAATATAGATAAAGGAGTGGATTGACATAAGGAAGTGGGATATTGTTGCCATCACGGTCGAGGGAGGGGCAGGACTGGCAACTCAACATTCTGGTGGAATGTTCCCACAGTCCAAAGATCCCACAAAGTTCCCACAGTCCAAAATTCCTCCCACAGTCCAAAGATGTGCGGGTTAGGTTCATTGGCTATGCTAAAATTGCCCCTTAGTGTCCTGGGATGTGTAGGTTAGAGGGATTAGCAGGTAAATGTGTAGGGATATGGGGATAGGGTCTGGGTGGGATTGTGTTCGGTGCAGACTCGATGGGCCGAAGGGCCTGTTTCTGCACTGTAGGGTTCTATGTTCTATGAAAGGATCTACAGACGAGACAGAGGAGGTGCTAGAGGTGGGTACAATTACAACATTTAAGACATATTTGGGTAGGTCCGTGAATAAGAAATGTTTAGAGGGATCTGGGCCAAATGCAGGCAAATGGATTAGTTCAATTTTGGAAAGCTGATCAGCCTGGATGAGTTGGGCCAAAAAGCCTGTTTTCATGTTGTCTATCTCTCTATGACTCTATGAGATATGTAGATGATTCACTGAGGTATGTATAATAATAAGAGAATAATTACAAGGGGATTTCATGTTCCCCAAAATTAGCTTGAGTTGTGATAGGGTGAAAGGTTTAGAGGGGGCAGATTCTTCGAAATGTGTTGAGGAGAGCTTGTTGTGTGCCAATATGTAGAAGGTCTAACAAGAGATGGAGCAGCACTGGGTCTAATTCCAGCGAACAAAACCAGATAGGTGTTCAAGGTGGTGATTTAGCGATAGGGACCACAACACTGCACAATTTAAGTTTGTTCCAGGCAAGGAGAACGATGGCCTGTTAAAAAAAAAATGGTTCTGGATTAGGAGAAGGCAGGTGTTACTAAAATAAGGCAGAATCCAACCAAAGTAGACTCGGATCAGCTTCTTGGGGGACAATCTGTAGCAGAGCAGTGAGGGGTGGGGTGCGTTCAAAAAACCAAATGGAGGAGAGTTCAGGCCCACCATGTTCCTATTGAGGGGGAAATGTAAGATCAACAAACACAGAGTAAATCGGATGTCTGGGACAATTCAGGACTGAATAAGAAAGAAATGAAAGGCTTTTAGCAAACCAGAGAGCAAATCAGCCTGAATGGAATATGGCAAATGGCAAATATGAAATGGCAAATGGAATTTAATGTTGGCAAGTGTGAGGTGGTCCACTTTGGTAGGAGGAATGGTAGGAAGGACTATTACTTACGGGGCGAAAAACTGCAGCAGGCGATGGTGCAGAGGGAACTCGGGGTCCTTGTGCATGAGTCGCAAAAACCCAGCTTGCAGGTGCAGCAGGTGGTCAGGAAGGCGAATGGGATGCTGGCCTTCATAGCGAGGGGGATTGAATATAAAAGTAGGGAGGTCTTGCTGCAGCTGTATAGGGCATTGGTGAGGCCGCAGCTGGAGTACTGTGTGCAGTTTTGGGCGCCGCACCTGCGCAAGGATATTTTGGCCTTGGAGGGAGTGCAGAGGAGGTTTACTAGGCTGATACCAGAGTTGAGGGGATTGAGCTATGAGGAGAGGCTGAATAAACTAGGCTTGTACTCGTTAGAGTTTAGAAGAATGAGGGGAGATCTCATTGAGACGTATAAGATGATGAATGGGATGGATAGGATAGAGGTGGAGAGACTGTTCCCGCTCAAAAAAGACAGTAGGACTAGGGGGCACAGCCTCAAGATAAAGGGAGGCGGTTTAGAACAGAGTTGAGGAGGAACTTCTTCACTCAAAGGGTGGTGAATCTCTGGAATTCTCTGCCCCGTTGAAGTGGTGGAGGCTGCCTCGCTAAATATTTTTAAGAAACGGGTTGATGGGTTTTTGATAAGAGAAGGGATTAAGGGTTATGGGGAGAGGGCGGGAAGGTGGAGCTGAGTCACGACAGATCAGCCATGATCTTATTGAATGGCGGGGCAGGCTCGAAGGGCCAGATGGCCTACTCCTGCTCCTATTTCTTATGTTCTTATGTTCTTAATATAGAAGATTCCAGGGATGAACTTAAAAAAGCAATTAGGAGAGCAAGGAGGGGGCCTGAAAAAGCACTGGGTAAGAGTAGGAAAAATCCCAAGATATTCCATATGTATCTCAAGGAAGAGGATAAACAGGGAAAGACTAGGGTCTATTAGAGACGAAGGGGGCAATCTATGAATGGAGCACATTGTTAGGGTGTTAAAGGACAACTGTCTTCACTCGGGGAAAAGGGAGATGTATTCAGGGAGACAGTCTATGAGGTTCTTGAACTGTTTGATATAGAGACTGAGGAGGAATTGGAGATTTAGCCGAGCTTAAAAGTGGACAAATCCCCAGGTCCGGATGAGTTTTATGCTGTGGAAATGAAAGGGGCTATGGCCCAAATTTTTAATTCCTCTCTGGCTGCAAAGGAGGTGCTGGAGGATTGGACAATGCCAAATGTGTGGGGTCCATATTTCAAGAAGGGTGATAGAGATGAACCAGGGAATTACAGACCAGTGAGTTCCACATCAGTGGTAGGAAAACCTTTGGAGAAAATTCTGAAGGAGAGGATTAGTGTCCACTTGGAAAGGCAAGGTTTGATCAGGGATCATCAACATGGCTTCGTTAGAGAGAGGTCATGCCTGACAAACGGTTTGAGGAGGAGACAAGGTGTGTTGATGATGTAGTTTATGTGGATTTCAGCAAAGCTTTTGACAAGGTCCCACATGGGAGACTGATACAGAGTGTGAAAGTACATGGAATCCAGGATAAGTTGGCAAGTTAGATCCAAAACTGGCTTAGTGGTAGGAGATAGAGGGTGATGGTAGAAGGCTGTTTGAGTGATGGAGCCCAGTGGCGTACCACAGGGGATCAATGTTACTGTCCACGATATATACATAAATTATACAGAGAAGATTGTGGACGGATGAGAAGTAGTTTTGCAGACGACACGAAGATGGTTAATAGTCAAGAAAAAGGTTACAGGAAGATATAGGTGGGTTAGTCAAACAAGCAGAGCAATGGCAGATGGTATTTAACCCTGATAAGAGCGAGATGATTGGAAGGAGTGACAAGACGAGGGAGTATTTAATGAATGGAGGACACTCGGAAGCTCAAAGGAACATAGGGATTTGGGGTCGCTTGCCCACAGATCCCTGTGGGTGGCAGAGCAGGTGAACAGGATGGTTCAGAAGGCATACGGGCACTTGTCTTTTATCAGTCGTGGCATTGAGTATCAGAGCAAATAGCACTGTTGTCTGATGGATGTTATCGTGCAGATTCCTCACTTGACCGAGTGCCACCGACCTCACCATGGACCGCACAGGGGCGATCCACATCCCCCACTGGCCAGTTTGATTGCTCTCAAGGTCATAAGAACATAAGAGGAGGAGCAGGAGTAGGCCATCTTGCCCTTCGAGCCTGCCCCGCCATTCAATAAGATCATGGCTGATCTGTCGTGACTCAGCTCCACCTTCCCGCCCTCTCCCCATAACCCTTAATCCCCTCTCTTATCAAAAACCCATCAACCCGTTTCTTAAAAATATTTAGCGAGGCAGCCTCCACCACTTCAACGGGCAGAGAATTCCAGAGATTCACCACCCTTTGAGTGAAGAAGTTCCTCCTCAACTCTGTTCTAAAACGCCCCCCCCCTTTATCTTGAGGCTGTGCCCCCTAGTCCTACTGTCTTTTTTGAGCGGGAAGAGTCTCTCCACCTCTATCCTATCCATCCCATTCATCATCTTATACGTCTCAATGAGATCTCCCCTCATTCTTCTAAACTCTAACGAGTACAAGCCTAGTTTATTCAGCCTCTCCTCATAGCTCAACCCCCTCAACTCCGGTATCAGCCGAGTAAACCTCCTCTGCACTCCCTCCAGGGCCAAAATATCCTTGCGCAGGTGCGGCGCCCAAAACTGCACACAGTACCCCAGCTGCGGCCTCACCAATGCCCTATACAGCTGCAGCAAGACCTCCCTACTTTTATATTCAATCCCCCTCGCTATGAAGGCCAGCATCCCATTCGCCTTCCTGACCACCTGCTGCACCTGCAAGCTGGGTTTTTGCGACTCATGCACAAGGACCCCGAGGTCCGTCTGAGATGAAGATGTGTGTGAGAAGGTGAGGTTCCATTAGCTGCTGAGATCCCTGTGGATGTGTGGTGGGTTTGTGAGGTGTGAGTAATGATTACACTGACAAATCACTCATCCTCTTCCCGCACTAAAGTGGCTGTCCTCTTCTGAAGGGCGTTAGTACTAATTACCCCCCAGCCTGACTAACTCACCTTCATACAAACCCTACAGTGCAAAAGGAGGCCATTCGGCCCATCAAATCTGGGACGACAAGCCCACCCAGGCCCCATTTCCCTTAACCCCTCATTTACCCTGCGAATTCCCCTAACATAGGGTTAACTTAGCACGGCCAATCCACCTAATCCACCCACACATCTTTGGACTGTGGGAGGAAACCGGAGCACCCGGAGAAAACCCACGCAGATACGAGGAGAATGTGCAAACTCTGCACAGACAGTGACCCCGAGCCGGGAATCGAACCCGGATCCCTGATGCTGCGAGGCAGCAGTGCTAACCCACTGTGCCCCCCCCCCCAAGAGGAAAAAGCAGGGGCTGGTCTCGGATTTGAACCCAGGGCCTCGGTGCCTCCGGCATCCAAAGTGAGGGTCATACCCCGACACCAAGGAGCTGATGTTGGGTGAGGTATTGTGCCCCAGAGCGAGGTGGAGGACTTACCCACTGTGTCTAGTCGGTCCCTGATGGTGGCATTGCTGAAATTGGGAGCGGCACGTTCCCTCCCTTTGGAAGTTGTGACCTCCCAGCAGCTTTGGCCCAGTTTGGAGAGGGTTTGAGCTCACAGCAAGGCGACACTGCTGGGCAGTCCAGCGTCAAACCCCCTGCCTCACCGTTCCATCAGCATTGCACAATGCGGCACCCACTTTCAGACCCGGCCATGAACTCAATTTCTGTCTGTAGATGCTGAACTCTGTGTATATGGGGCGGCACGGTAGCACAGCGGGTTAGCACTGCTGCTTCACAGCTCCAGGGTCCTGGGTTCGATTCCCGGCTCAGGGGTCACTGCCTGTGTGGAGTTTGCACATTCTCCTCGTGTCTACGTGGGTTTTCTCCGGGTGCTCCGGTTTCCTCCCACAGTCCAAAGATGTGCGGGTTAGGTTCATTGGCTATGCTAAAATTGCCCCTTAGTGTCCTGGGATGTGTAGGTTGGAGGGATTAGCAGGTAAATGTGTAGGGATATGGGGATAGGGTCTGGGTGGGATTGTGTTCGGTGCAGACTCGATGGGCCGAAGGGCCTGTTTCTGCACTGTAGGGTTCTAAGGTTCTATGATATATTGCAGATCTCTGCATGCGCAGTGTCTTTTATTGTGTGACAAGTAACGATGAGGCTGCTCTGAGCTGAATCATTGTGTCAGACGCTGGCCTGAATTCTGCTGTGGAAGTGAGAGTGAAACTGTCAGCATTCACCGGCAGAACTCCATTGAAAGGGACAGCAACCTCAGCAGGTGGGACACGCAGAGAACACAGAACACTCCAGCACAAACAGGCCCTTTAGCCCACAAGTTGCGCCGATCACATCCATACTTACCAGGCCATAGAACTGTCAATAACTCACAACCCCATTAAATCCCATATACTTGTCCAGAAGTCTTTTAAAAGACCCCAGCGAGTTCGCCTCCACCACCAACGACGGCAGCCGATTCCATTCACTCACCACCCTCTGAGTGAAAAACTTACCCCTAACATCACCTCTGTACCTGTTCCCCAGCAGGCACGTGTCAGGAATAACACAGAATCCAGATTCTCAGCCCTTCGCTGCCGTGTTACAAGGTTCCAGGTTCAAGGGCTGCAGCAGGAAGAACAGGTCTAGGCTGACACCCCAGTACAGGACTGAGGGAGTGCAGCACTGTTGGAGGCGGATGTCTTTCAGATGAGACTTAAAACCAAAGCCCCACCTCCCTGCGTTGGGTGGATGTAAACGATCTCAGCGTACTGTGTTGAATAGCAGAGGAGAGCTGTCCAGAGTCCTGAGCAGAATGTTCTCACTCAGGATGCTGTAATGTTGCCCATTGGCTGAAACTCCCATTGTAATCATGAACTCCAAAGATGTGCGGGTTAGGTGGATTGGCCACGCTAAAAATTTCCCCTTAGTATCCTGAGATTAGAACATAAGAAATAGGAGCAGGAGTGGGCCATCCAGCCCTTCGAGCCTGCCCCGCCATTCAATAAGATCATGGCTGATCTGAAGTGGATCAGTTCCACTTTCCCGCTTTCTCCCCATAACCCTTAATTCCCCTGTCTATCAGAAACCTATCTACCCGTGACTTAAATATATTCAGCGAGGCAGCCTCCACCACTTCAACGGGCAGAGAATTCCAGAGATTCACCACCCTTTGAGTGAAGAAGTTCCTCCTCAACTCTGTTCTAAACTGCACCCCCCTTATCTTGAGGCTGTGCCCTCTAGTCCTGCTATCCTTTCTAAGCGGGAAGAATCTCTCTACCTCTACCCTATCCATCCCTTTCATTATCTTATACGTCTCTACAAGATCCCCCCTCATCCTTCTAAACTCCAGTGAGTACAGACCCAGTCCCAGATGCGTAGGTTAGAGGAATGAGTGGGTAAATCTGAAGGCATACAGGGGTAGGGCCTGGGTGGGATTGTGGTTGGTGCAGACTCAATGGGCCGAACGGCCTCTTTCTGTAGGGTTTCTATGATTCTTTCTGACGAGAGCTTGCACACCATAGAATCCCGACGTTGGCATTAGGAAGTCATTTCACCACACCAGGTGAAAGTCCAACAGGTTTATTTGGCAGCACGAGCTTTCGGAACATTGCCCCCTTCATCAGGGGCAACAATGAAGAGGCAGTGCTCCAAAAGCTCGTGCTACCAAATAAACCTGTTGGACTTTAACCTGGTGTTGTGAGACTACTTACTGTGCCCACCCCAGTCCAACACCAGCATCTCCACATCATGTGAAGAACGGAGCCATTCAACCCATCGAGTCTAGGCCAACCCTTCAGAAGAACATCTTAGCCACCAAGCCCCTGCCCTATCTCCATAGTCCCACGATTGAGCTTGGTCAGTCCATTTAACCTGCACAACTTTGGACTGTGGGAGGAAACCAGGGCACCTGAAGGAAACCCACGCGGAGACGGTGCAAACTCCACACGGACAGTGATCCAAGCCGGGAATCAAATCCGGGTCCCTGGCACTGTGGCAGCAATGCGTGCCACCCCCCCCCCCCCCCCTGCGCCTTGCCACTCCCCCCCCCCACTGCGCCTTGCCACTTACACAGGGTCAACGTAAAAACCTTACAACTTGGGTGATGACGTATACTTGTGTTTGTAACAGTTACTGTCAAACAACCTACCCGACCTTGAAAAATGAATTTTACCATTCGTAAAAGTATATTTTTTAAACATTTGTTTTGGGCTCTATCTTCCGACAATTACATATATTTTTGCTATTGAAACATTGAAAAACTATCACCTTTATTTCAATGTTTTGAACTTCCTGGTTTGTTGTGCGTGTGAATGCTTCATTTTCATTGGTTGCCTGGACTTGCTGACATCACTGCTGCTGCACGGCTGGAGATTCCTGATTGGACAATCAGGCTGGGGCCTGGATAGCAGAATTCCTGTCCCCTCTGGACAAGGAGCTTGTTTCAGGGTTAGCGTTGACTGCTCATACTCCATTCCCATCTAATCTGGCAACACGACAGCTCAGTGTCTATCACTGTTTGCTGTGCAGATACATGGATTTGGGCCGGTGTCTGTGGGAGTTTGCACATTCTCCCCGTGCTTGCGTGGGTTTTCTCCGGGTGCTCCGGTTTCCTCCACACCCCAAAAACACGCTCTTAGGCTGATTGGTGTAACAAATTGTCCCTAAGTTAGTCTCCCCTCAATCTTCCCCAGTAGAGATTGAAAAGATTGGGTCTGTACTCGTTGGAGTTTCAAAGGCTGAGGGGAGATGTATAAGATAATGAAGGGGATGGATAGGGTAGAGGGAGAGAGATTCTTCCCGCTTAGAAGGGACAGCAGGACTAGATGATTGAGACTCAAGATAAGAGGGGGGCAGTTTAGATCAGAGTTGAGAAGGAGGCTAAGAGGGGATCTTATTGAAACATATAAGATGATTAGAGGTTTAGATAGGGTAGATAGTAATAGCCTTTTTCCTAGGATGGAGAAAGCTAGCACGAGGGGGCATGGCTTTAAATTAAGGGGTGGTAGTTATAGGACGGATGTCAGGGGTAGGTTCTTTACCCAGAGGGTGGTGAGGGATTGGAATGCCCTGCCAGCTGCAGTTGTAAATGCGCCTAGTTTGGGGGCGTTTAAGAGATCCGTGGATAGGTTTATGGACAAAAAGGGATTGGTTTAGGTTAGTGGGTCATTGTTTTTGTAACTGGTCGGCGCAACATCGTGGGCCGAAGGGCCTGTTCTGCGCTGTAATGTTCTATGTTCTATGAACTTCTTCACTCAAAGAGTGGTGAATCTCTGGAATTCTCTGCCCGTTGAAGTGGTGGAGGCTGCCTCGCTGAATATATTTAAGTCACGGGTAGATAGGTTTCTGATAGACAAGGGAATTAAGGGTTAGGGGGAGAAAGCGGGAAAGTGGAACTGATCCACTTCAGATCAGCCATGATCTTATTGAATGGTGGGGCAGGCTCGAAGGGCGAGATGGCCAACTCCTGCTCCTATTTCTTGTGTAGGTGTAGACAAAGGTCATGGGTAGAAGAGGGAACTCACAATGTTAAAATGGCTCGTGGGCTGAAGGCCCTGTTTCCCGTGCTGTGTTGTTCTTTGTAATTGCAAACACTTCAGCCGTTTGACTGGATAAGACATAGACATAGAACATTACAGCACAAACAGGCCCTTCGGCCCTCGAGTTGCGCCGATCGCATCAACCCCACCAATCTATAGAACTATCTATAACCCCCAATCCCATTAAACCCATATACTCATCCAGAAGTCTTTTAAAAGACCCCAACGAGTTCGCCTCCACCACCGACGATGGCAGCCGATTCCATTCACTCACCACCCTCTGAGTGAAAAACTTACCCCTAACATCACCTCTGTACTTCCCTCCCCGCACCTTAAATCTGTGTCCTCTCGTAGCGACCATTTCAACCCGGGGAAATAGCCTCTGAGAGTCCACCCTATCTATTCGTCTCAACATTTTATAAACTTCTATCAGGTCACCTCTCAACCTTCGCCTCTCCAGGGAAAAGAGTCCCTGCTCCCTCAACCTATCTTCATAAGGCATGCCTCCCAGTCCAGGCAACATCCTTGTAAATCTCCTCTGCACCCTTTCAATAGCTTCTACGCCTTTCCTATAGTGAGGCGACCAGAACTGCGCACAGTACTCCAAATGAGGCCTGACGAGGGTCCTGTAAAGTTGCAGCATTACCTCCCGACTCCTAAACTCAATCCCTCGATTAATGAAGGCCAGTACACCATACGCCTTCTTGACCACCTCCTCCACCTGCGAGGCCGATTTAAGAGTCCTGTGGACCCGGACCCCGAGATCCTTCTGCTCTTCAACGCTACTAAGACTCCTGCCCTTGATAGTGTACTCGTTCATCCCGTTGGTTCTGCCGAAATGGACGACTACACATTTATCCGCGTTGAAGTCTGAAATTGTACTTCCTGCTGGTATATTAACCTTTTCTGTGGGGGGTCAGTGGAATGAGCGATTTCAGTTAATAACACTGAATATTCATCCTGCGATCATTGAAATGTACAAGAATGATCTGTTGATGCAGCCTGAATTCCAAGAGCGTAGCACTTTAATGTAGAAATTGTAATCACTGCCCTGTACGAGCTCTGGTGTGGTCATTTCAAAAGTCTTCTAACATGAAGATTAGGCAAAAAAATGTTCGGATTTCCAAAGGTGAGTTTTTCAAAAGATTACCGGATAAAATATCCCTAAACTTTCAAGAGTTCCTAAACTTTAAAGGGAACCACCAGCAGAAGGGCTGAAGAGAAATGGCTTGAACACAGTGAGTTCCCAGATAGGGTCACAGTGGCACGGTGGTTAGCACGGCTGCCTCACAGCGCCAGGGACCCAGGTTCGATTCCCGGCTCGGGTCACTGTCTGTGTGGAGTTTGCACGTTCTCCCTGTGTCTGCGTGGGTTTCCAGCGGGTGCTCCAGTTTCCTCCCACAGTCCAAAAGTGTGCTGATTTGGTACACTGGCGATGCTAAAACGTACCTTGAACAGGCGCCGGAGAGTGGCGACGAGTGGATTTTCACACTAACTTTATTGCCGTGTTAATGTCAGCCTACTTGTGACACTAATAAATAAACTTCAGGATACAAGAATCCCTGCAGTGCAGAAGGAGGCCATTTGACCCATTTAACCCGTACTAACAACCCACCTTAACTTCAAGTATTTACCCTGTTAACCTCCCCCCCCCCCCGACACTAAGGGGCAATTTAACATGGCCAATCCATCCAACCAGCATGCTTTGGAATGTAGGAAAGTGGAGCGTCTGGAGGAAACCCACGCAGACACGGGGAGAATGGGGCTGGAATTGTACCCGAGTTCCTGGCGCTGTGAGGCAGCAGTGCTAATCGCTGTTATTACACCCGGCTGCTCTAGAAGACTTCAACAGCACTGGTGTCAGAGCTTGGACTGAGGGAAGGGGAGATGTTCTCTCTCCTTTGCTGATTCCCAAAGGAATCCGTTAAAAACCAGAGTGAATCTCAGTGAATAAAAGTGGATTCAGCGGAGAGCCCACCTAAACTCACAGGGTCCGGGAGGGTGGGGGGAAATCCAATAATGAATACGACAATCGTGGGTACATGTACAATTAAGGGTACCCAGTGGTTAGCACTGCTGCTTCTCAGTGCCAAGGACCCGGGTTCGATTCCCAGCTTAGAACATAGAACATTACAGGCCCTTCGGCCCTCGATGTTGCGCCGACCAGTGGAACCAGTCTAATGACCCTCTAACCTAAACTATTCCAATGTTATCCATATGCCTATCCACTGACCATTTGAACGCCCTTAAAGTTGGCGAGTCCACAACTGCTGCAGGCAGGGCATTCCACGCCCTTACTACCCTCTGAGTAAAGAACCTACCTCTGACATCCATCCGATAATTACCACCCCTCAGTTTAAAGCTACGTCCCCTCTTGGGTCACTGTTTGTGTGGAGTCTGCACATTCTCCCCGTATCTGCATGGGTTTCCTCCAGGTCACTCCGGTTTCCTCCCACAGTCCGAGAGACGTGTTGGTTAGGTGGATTGGGCCGTGCTAAATTCTCCCTCAGTGTAACCCGAACAGACGCTGGAGTGTGGCAACTAGGGGATTTTCAGTGTAACTTCATTGCAGTGTTAAGGTAAGCCTACTTGTGACACTAATAAATAAACTTTACTTTAATGAGAGTCACAGCCCTATCCTGGTGACTTGAAGTTCTTATTCAAGCACTGACGTCCTCTGCTGGATCTTGGTTATGACTCAGTTCTTAGTGCCTCCTGCTATAGGAATTTTTATGCTATTAAATTGTCGGGTCCTCATGGATTCCGATTTTTATCATTACAAATTATGGTGAAAATGCTGAAATGGGGAATGGCAGAATCAATCATAGAACCCTACAGTGCAGAAAGAGGCCCTTCGGCCCATCGAGTCTGAACTGAGCATAAACCCAACCAGGCCCTACCCCCATATCTCCCCTATCCCCCATATTATACCCACTAATCCCTCTAACATCCCTGGACACTAAGGGGCAATTTCTTAACACGGCCAATCAACCTTCTTTCGCTGGAAATAAGGCGGCTAAGAGGGGATCTCATTGAAACATATAAGATGATTAGAGGTTTAGACAGGGTAGATAGTGATAGCCTTTTTCCTAGGATGGAGAAAGCTAGCACAAGGGGGCACGACTTTAAATTAAGGGGGGGGGTAGTTATAGGACAGATGTCAGGGGTAGGTTCTTTACCCAGAGGGTGGTGAGGGACTGGAATGCCCTGCCAGCTGCAGTTGTAAATGCGCCTAGTTTGGGGGCATTTAAGAGATCTGTGGATAGGTTTATGGATGAAAAGGGATTGGTTTAGGCTAGTGGGTCATTGTTTTGTAACTGGTCGGCGCAACATCGTGGGCCGAAGGGCCTGTTCTGCGCTGTAATGTTCTATGTTCTATGTTCTAACCCGCACATCTTTGGACTGTGGGAGGAAACCCACGCAGACACGAGGAGAATGTGCAAACTCCACACAGGCAGTGACCCGAGCCGGGAATCGAACCCAGGACCCTGGAGCTGTGAAGCAGCAGTGCTAACCACTGTGCTACCATGGTATCCCTCTTAGGGTAGCAAGTTTATTCAAGAGTAAAATACCGAGGTCACCTCCACCCGATACTGGGTGAGTCACTTTGGATGAGTTCAAATTTCCACTCACAATTTGGAACCAAATCAGGAAAGTTCTTCATGGGGACAGTTGTGGAAATCTGATCGGAGTCTGGATGCTGAACTTTTCAAGCCTTGAGGAGAATGTGTTTTTTTCTTGGTAACAATAAAGAATATTCAAATGTGGAGTTGGAGGTACAGAGCAGCTAGGGCCCAGTGCACAGGCTTAAGGGCTTACTCTTCTTCCTCTACTCCTAATAGTTTAGCAGTACAAATCACGTATCAAACAAGAGTAATGTGCATCCTTTAAGAAGTCACGTCTGGCTGAAGGCAGCAGAGAGGCTTCGGAACATTAGGGAAGTGGAGAAATGCTGGGCTCAGTGAGCTGACTGCCAAGTTGCTGCGACTAATGGCCCATTTTTTAATGAAGTATCACATAATAGATCTAGAAGCTGCTTGATAAAGTACCGCGAAATAGACTTGTTAGCAAAATTGAAGGACAGCAGCAGTGTGGGTACAGAAGGGCCTGAGAGAGAACAGACAGGAGCACTGAACAGCTGCTTGTCAGACACAGCTACACATTGCTGTCCTGGGAATGACTGCATGGCCATTGTAGATAGAACCCTACAGTGCAGAAACAGGCCCTTCGGCCCATCGAGTCCATTGTACTTCCTGATGTCCGTTAGTACCTTGGCAACAGGTTTAAAGGGCAGTTTCAAAGCTTGCAATGAAGCGAAAGTCAGGAATGTTATGGTTGGTGTGGAGGATAAAAGATGTTGAGCATGTCAGGCTGGAATAGACAGGTGAATCAGGGTTTGGACAGGAAGGTGAAATGGTCAGACTGAATAGTGGGGCAGGCTTGAGGGACTGAATGGTCCACTCCTCTTCCTGTTAACTCAGGTTCTGATGACTGGGGCAGAATGGTGAAATGGACAAACGGGAGATTCTCCACTTTTCAGATGGCGTGCTGATGGGTGGCACCATTCTTGCTGACCAGAATGACGGCATCGCGGGCCAATTACCCTCTACGTCACCCAGCGGGCTGGCGACTCATTCGCCCTCTTTGAACCCCAGTCCAGCACATTAATCACCTTCTTAAGCCCAGCTCTCTTCACTGACTGTGCAGAGTGTCAACAAGCCACTGACCTCAATTCAACCCCCCTCACTCTGAGCCTACGCCCCACTTGCACCTCTGCCCACCACATCTGGCATCTTCATTCATCTCCTTCCAGTAAATGTGATATCTCTTTGATTCCCCCTTGTGTGTGAGTTTTTCACATGACCTTGTCCAACTTCCCTCCCCTCTCATTGTTCATCTACTTCACCCACCTCCTTGCCCCTCGGGAGAAGCTCATTGAAAATAGATCCATTGACTTGACCAGGGCACCCAAGGTGCCCGCTATCCATTTCCTTACACCTGCCCTTCAGGCACCTCCCAATATTTCTAAGAGCTGCATCTACAACCTTCCCATTTCATTCTGGCTCGGCACTCAATAATCAGACATTTCTCCACTTGTGCAAGAACCCTTCCCAAGCAATTCCTACTGAGCGCCAAATTCTCCCTTCTCACTGGCAGCAGTGATGGGGCAAAAACTGGAAGTCGCAATCTTGCCCGTGAGATTCACAACTTGTGACTGGCGCTAGATATTGAGCCCATCCTGCGGACGGCAAACGTGGATTCCAGATCCCTCGCATAGTCGTAGAGATATACAGCAATTAAAACATCCCTTCGTCTCACTGGAGCATCCTCTGCTATTGTTTCCAAAGGTCGGAAAGAGATCTTGGAACTCCCCAACCCCAGGCTCTGTATTGATCCAATTCTGTGACACAGCTTGGGTCACTGTCTGTGCGGAGTTTGCACATTCTCCCCGTGTCTGCGTGGGTTTCCTCCCGGTGCTCAGGTTTCCTCCCAAAGATGTGCGGTTGAGGTGGATTGGTTATGCTAAATTGACCCTATTGTCAGGGGGATTAGCTGGGGTAAACGTTATAGGGATAGGGTCTGGGTGGGATTGTGATCCACATTTAATGTGGAGAAGTGTGAGGTAATTCATTTCGGTAGGAATAACAGATGTGTTGAGTATAGGGCTAACGGGAGGACTTTGAATAGTGTGGAGGAGCAGAGGGATCTAGGTGTATGTGTACATAGATCCCTGAAAGTTGGGAATCAAGTAGATAAGGTTGTTAAGAAGGCATACGGTGTCTTGGCGTTTATTGGTAGGGGGATTGAATTTAGGAGTCGCAGCGTCATGTTGCAACTGTACACATCTCTGGTGCGGCCGCACTTGGAGTTTTGTGTGCAGTTCTGGTCCCCCACATTACAGGAAGGATGTAGAGGCTTTGGAGAGGGTGCAGAGGAGGTTTACCAGGATGTTGCCTGGTATGGAGGGGAGATCCTATGAGGAGAGACTGAGAGATTTGGGGTTGTTTTCGCTGGAAAGAAGGCGGCTAAGAGGGGATCTTATTGAAACATATAAGATGATTAGAGGTTTAGATAGGATGGATAGTGATAGCCTTTTTCCTAGGATGGAGAAAGCTAGCACGAGGGGGCACGACTTTAAATTAAGGGGGGGTAGTTATAGGACTGATGTCAGGGGTAGGTTCTTTACCCAGAGGGTGGTGAGGGATTGGAATGCCCTGCCTGCTGCAGTTGTAAATGTGCCTAGTTTGGGGGCGTTTAAGAGATCTGTGGATAGGTTTATGGACGAAAAGGGATTGGTTTAGGCTAGTGGGTCATTGTTTTGTAACTGGTCGGCGCAACATCGTGGGCCGAAGGGCCTGTTCTGCGCTGTAATGTTCTATGTTCTATGATCTATGTGATCGGTGCAGACTCGATGGGCCGAATGGCCTCTTTCAGCACTGGAGGATTCTCTCTCTCTCTCTCTAAGGCTGGATGATAGATGTGAAATCAACTTAGCAAGTTCAGAAGGGATTTAGCAGACTGCATCCAGGGACTTCAGTGATGTGAAGGAGCTACAGACACCGCAATTGACCGCGCAGTAGGGTAAGGGGAGATTTAACGGAGATGATCAAAGAGGTTTGACAGATTCATGAGGGACAGACTATTGTTTTAGTGGCAGAAGATTGAGCCACCAAAGGTTTTCAATAGAAGAAAATGAACAAAAGTAGAAGAGGGGAGGAAGAGGAGAATTTTTATTTACAGAGCAAGTGGTTACAATCTGAGGGCTCAGCTCAGGCTGAAACAGAATCGATCGCAGCTTGTGAAAGGGAACTGGATTAAAAACTGCATTGCTATGCAGAAAGAGCAGGGGAGTGGAGACAGAAAGGATAAAAGCATGGTGAGATGAACTGCCTACTTCCATTCGATTTGATTTATTATTGTTGCATGTGTTAATATACAGTATGGGATACAGTAAATAGTAAGAAGTATTGTTTCTTGCTTGCCATTACAAAGCATACTGTTCACAGAGAAGGAAAAGCAGAATGTAATGTTACAGTCACAGCCAGGGTACAGAGAAAGATCAATTTAATATTTGATTTATTATTGTCACGTACTAGGATACATGAAAAATATTGTTTCTTGCGTGATATACGGACAAAGCATACTGTTCATAGAGTATATAGGGGAGAAGGTAAGGATTGGATTTATTTTTGTCGGATGTACTTGGGATGAAGTGAAAATTATTGTTTCTCGTGCACTATTTCTAGACAAAGCATACCTTTCACAGAGAAGGAAAGGAGAGAGTGCAGAATGTAGTGTCACGGTCATAGCTAGGGTGCAGAGAAAGATCAACTTAATGCGAGGTGGGTCCATTCAAATGTCTGACAGCAACAGGGAAGAAGCTGTTCTTGAGTCGGTCGGTACGGGACCTCAGACTTTTGTATCTTCTTCCCAATGGAAGAAGGTGGAAGAGAGAATGTCCGGGGTGCGTGGGGTCCTTAATTATGCTGGCTGCTTTTCGACACCACAAACTGCCGGATCCAAGTGGAGAGGATCTCCATGAAGATTGCGAAATCGGTTGGACTAAAACCTGGTGTTGTCAGACTTTTTACTGTGCTTTTCCCAAGACAGCAGGAAGTGTAGACAGAGTCAATGGATGGGAGGCTGGTTTGAGTGATGGATTGGGCTACATTCACAACCTTTCGTAGTTTCTTAAGGTTTCCATGTGCTACATTGTTTGACAATTCCGTTATTCTGTCTGTGATTTTTCTGTTCTAATTTTCAACATCTCTGTACTGGAGTGGCTGGACTGGACAGACAAAGGTGGGAGAATTGGGTAGCAAAATATCAGAATGGTATAGCAATGAGAGCACAAATCCCCCAAGTAAATCAGGGCAACCTTCCGAGAATTACAAAAATGGATGGGGTGACGATCGACATGGGAGAAGCTCACTGAAAATAGATCCATTGACTTGACCAGGGCACCCAAGGTGCCCGCTATCCATTTCCTTACACCTGCCCTTCAGGCACCTCCCAATAACACTAAGAGCTGCATCTACAACCTTCCCATTTCATTCTGGCTCGGCACTCAATAATCAGACATTTCTCCACTTGTGCAAGAACCCTTCCCAAGCAATTCCCACTGAGCGCCAAATTCTCCCTTCTCACTGGCAGCAGTGATGGGGCAAAAACTGGAAGTCGCAATCTTGCCCGTGAGATTCACAACTTGTGACTGGCGCTAGATATTGAGCCCATCCTGCGGAAGGCAAACGTGGATTCCAGATCCCTTGCGTAGTCGTAGAGATATACAGCGATTAAAACATCCCTTCGGTCTCGTTGGAGCATTCTCTGCTATTGTTTACAAAGGTCTGAGAGTGAAACTTCTGCACTGTAACGGGTAAGGAACTGAAATACCCTGGAGAGAATGATGACCACCAACTGGGGTAACTAAAGTAGTATTTATTATCAGGAACAAGGATTTATAAAGGCTGGGATGTTACCGTCCCGTTTGTCGGAGCAGGCGAGTTGCAGACCATGGAATGATCTGTTGACCTCGGGCGGGGATTTATCATAGTATCATAGAACCTTACAGTGCAGAAAGAGGCCATTCAGCCCATCCAGTCTGCACCGAACACAATCCCAACCAGGCCCTACCCCCATATCCCTACATATTAGACCCACTCATCCCTCTAACCTACACATCCCTGGACACGAAGGGGCAATTTCTTAGCGTGGCCAATCAACCTAACCCGCACATCTGTGGACTGTGGGAGGAAACCCACGCAGACACGAGGAGAATGTGCAAACTCCACACAGACAGTGACCCGAGCCGGGAATCGAACCCAGGTCCCGTGAAGCAGCAGTGCTAACCCACTGTGCTACCGTGCCGCCCAACGGTACAGTTGGCTATGGTTTCAGGATGAGCGAGGCTGTAAAATCCCACCGAGAGAGTGAGTGAGATGTTATTGATTATTCCAGTCTCCAGGTTGCCTAGGAGAGTCCACGCTCAACCCCAGGATTCACATCTTAGACCCA